>NQIM01000074.1:0-118181 GCA_003426235.1 Xylaria polymorpha
CGGCCCCGCTCACCCCTGTACTCTGTTCGCCAACGCATCAGCTAGCACCCGACCGGCCTTGTCGGAGCGGTTCCGCGCAAGACTAAACGGGTTATCGAGCCCCGACGCCGAAGAAAGGAGTAACACAGGCCACAACGCGCCCTGCACCGTCGCCAGAACAGTCCGTTTTAACAGCTCAGAGCGCACGAGCCCCCACGCCGCGGACCCCACGAGCGCCCGCAGCTGCGAGCCGAGGTCCAACAAGCTGCGCATCTCGTAGCGCAGGGCAAACACTTCCGTCTCGTCGCCTAGCGCGCGCCACGGCTTGACGACGTCGTCTGCGGTCTCCAACCACCCGTTGACGCCAATTGTCACGCGCAGCCGTCGCGCCTCCCCTTCTGCCTCGTTCCCGAACTTACTAGCTCCGAGTGGGAGGAACTTGAAATCCTCGACCTCCCGCGCGTACCGATCGGCCATCTCGCCCGTCATCTTGGCCCCGAAGGCGCCGAACAGCGCGCCCACGAGCGCCCCGTTCATCCAGAAGAGACCCAGGAACCCAGCCAGCCCGCCCAGCCCGACGGATCCCATTAGTCCGCCCACCGCGGCTGCGACCACGGGCGCTGCTAACCCGCCTGTCACGCCCACGATGGCGGCCCCTGCCACGGACGCGAGACCGACCTTCCATAGTCGTCCGGCCCGCCCTTCCTCGCGCCGTTTTGCGGCCTCCACGTCCGCCGACATACCGGTCTTCTTTCCCTCGCGTCCGCCTTCTGCGCCGTCTGCACCAGCGTTGTCGCGATGGCCGTCTCTTCGGCATCGAGTCTTGACGGAGCGATCTCAAGCGCAGACGCGAGGTAGCAGAGGAGCGTCCGCGCGTAAGCGCTATAATTCCCCGCCGAGAGCAGAAGCAACATGGTCGCGCTAAGCACCTCCTCGCGGTCCCGGAGCGGGATAGTTGTCAGCCGTGTCGGAATCGGGTGGTAGAGTCTCTGGAAGGCTTCTAGCTCCTGCTTCCCCTTGCTGTCCTCTTCTGGCTGTGACGGGGTGGCGGAAGAATCAAACACGAGCAGATCTTCGCCGCGCGCGGGCTCCGCTGCCGCTTTGGCGCTGAGTTCTCGGCGCGCTTCCGGCGCGCCTCGGCGATCTTCTCGTCGTCGGCCTTGGCTACCACGGTCTTGAGCTTGCGGAGCGTCTCTGTCCGCCAGGAGTCGAAGTGTCGTAACGCGGTCCGTCGGAGACGCACTAGGGCTGGGCTATGCGACGGCGGTCTGGTGCCGTCTTCCCAACTTCCCTCGCGATGGGGGCCAGAGGGTGAGGTTATGCCGTCTGCTTTGCGGGCATCAGTCGTTGAATACGGCGGTAGATTCGTGATTTCCGCCCCTGGGCCGCCCTCAGGAGCCCGTAGTTCCAACTGTGATCGCATATATGCCATGATTTCAGTCACCAGGATGTAAAAGGCTTTTCGCCGTGCCAAGTTCAAGACGACCCGGATTACATCGGGCTCATTGCTGAGGGGCGCCATGGCGTCCCGTTGATCATCAAGTCAAGTCCAGTCGGTGGATTGTTTTCAAGTCTAGGAACCTGAATAAAGCGTCAGGACAACCGAACACTACAATATCCTTTGAAAATAAGTAAATACACCCTAGCCAAGCCGAGCCACTGAGATGAATTTGGACTCAGTGAATGAAGATGCAGAAATGGGGTGGAGACGGGCTGTCAGATTCCTGTTGTGTAAGCAGATAGATAGGAGGTAAGATCGTGCTACGCCAAGCCTTGCCCTAAATATAGCAGGCGCAATCCTACGAAGGACTCCTATTAGGCAGGTATCTGAGCATATTTTTACCTGGTGAGTCTCACAAAAATAACAGAAGCTATTTGAGGCACGACCCAGACACTATTCACACGCACCGCCGTCATGAGTCTTACGGGTTAGTGGTCATAAGCATGTGGTGAAGGGTTTGGTTTGATAGAGTATCACGAGTCATCTAACATGTCACTACAGAAGTAGCACGCTTGGATTGAACATGATCAAGGATCATTATATTCATCACATCGATAGTACATGTCCACTGTCTGCGGGACAATCATTGGTAATCATCATTGACGCCGTTGCCTGTACTCCATTTTGATCCGTTCCTTAAAAACCAAGCCGGATTCGCTTCCCAGTACCGTCAGCCTCGCCATCCGCCTTCCGTTTGCCCCCCACAGATAATACAATTGTTTGGTTGATTGTTGTTGTTGGTGTCTTCTTTCGAAGGACGCTTGATCCGGATCGAGAACTGGTCGAGGAGACGTTTTCATTCTCCTTTGATAATAATAATATCTTTCGTTCTTCGACTCTAAGAGCCCACAATAGTGTGAGCAGTACCTCGCGGGACGGTAAGCTGGCGCCATCTGGCCACAGCAGCGGTCCACGGCTCTGATCTCCCTTGATACCCGGGGATCCACATGCCAGTCCCTCGACCCGGTCCTCGCGTCCCTCAGATACCAACCGCAAGACCTCCATCGTCGCATCCATAAGTGGACGCGCCAGATTGGGGCTGCTGGTTAAAAGTTTCTGCAGGGACTTGATTCTCAAAGTCAAAGAAGCTGAAGGTGGATTCGGGCACTTGGGGGATCGAGTCGTGTACCGCGGCCGCGCCGGATGCTGCGCCGCTGACGTCGTCGCTGAGGAATTGATTGATGTCGAATTCCGGAAGTTCGGGGGCAGCGTCACCATCCAAATGATTGTACTCAAAATTGAGGGGGTCGGATGAAGGACTAAATTGCTCTTGAGCGCCCCAGTGATCAGTGTCAGAGGACGGCAACAAGACGAAATCAGCACCGAAGAGGCCATCAGCCACGTTAGGAGTAGCTGATATGGCGAAGCTGGCGTCTGGGCCGCCCACGACGGCGCCGCTTCGACTGACGGACACTGCAGGTCGCACAACACCGCTGCTGGATGTTGTGTCACGTCAGAAGAAGAAGCAGCCGCCGTGGAGGAGGCTGTGGCGGGTTCTATCTCGGCCGCCACGGTGGGTGCGGTCTTCAAGTCAGAGTCAGAGATGGGGTTCAGCTCGGGAGAGATAGAGGCGGGATCGACAGTGCCATCTTGTTCGGGCATCATGATCAAGTCGTCGATCATGCCTGAATGAGGCTGGGCTGTCCCGTTTGCTGATTCTTGAAAAAGGGGTGAAGAGAGGGTCATGGGGGAGGGTTGGAAAACGTGGAGAGGTGATGGGCTCCGACTAACAACGCCACTATTTCTCCGCAGCTTCGACAGTTCCTCCATCAAAGCTAGGGTTTGTTTCTGTTGGTCGCGGAGGGCGGCCTCGAGAGCGGCATTGCGCTGTTCCAAGGCCTCGACCTCGAGGCGTTTCCGCTCTCGAGAAGACTGGGCGGCGCGACGGTTCCGTAGGACTCGCTCGACGCGTCGTTGTTCTTTCTCATCGTCGGTCTTGGCTCGTTTCCTAGTGCGACGTAAGTACAGAGTGATGGGACAGTGCAGCTGTGTCGTGTCAGACTTACCGAGGGGGTAGATTGGTCTTGGGCTCAGGAAGAACCTGGCCCCACGACTTCCGCTTCTTGACGGGCTTCTTTTCACCGTCGGCGGGAGTGGCAGTCGGGGTGCTCGCCGTGTTCTCATCGCCGTCAAGCGACTCGGGGGGTCATTGCGACTTCGGGGTCTAGTGTGGCGGCGGTAGGTGTGTCGGCGAAGAGCGAAGGGTACAGCTCCCCGGGTGTGGATAGAAAGGACTCGGCAGGCGAGGCCTCGAACTTGACCTGCGCCGTCGCTGTTGATATCTGTGGTGTCTCCATCTTTATTCGGTGTGCGTCCACGAGAACGACAGACGGCCTACGTGATCTGGGTAGGACACGCAGTGGGTAGCCTCGTTGGATTCAACTGACGCCAGCGAATCGAAGCTGGGGGATAATAAGGTTGATGTGGATGTACAAGCAGAGTGCTCGATAGTGTAGAGTATCAAGTAGTGCAAGTCGTAGTCGGTGGTCGGTAGCGATGGGTGTCTGTGGTGTATATTGAATGACAATGGTAAAATGCGATCAGGTGCCGTTCTACTTCCTCATTCCATCAAATACCAGACGTATCATGGTTGCCTAAGCATTGTATGAACGCTAAGAGTACGGGGGGGCGACTAGACTATGAGTCAAGTTGAGGGATTAGGCCATGGGACCATGGGACAATGGGACAATGCAATAAACCGTCAACAAGGAACGTCGACAGTCGGCTATGTGCAGCGCATGTGTGTGTGTGTGTGTGGTGTGGTGGTGTGCGGCGATGAAAGGTGGAGACGAGGCAGCGATATGGTGGTTGAGGACAGAGTGTCCTTTGCCAAGAATTGTGGTGTGCCCTCCCGACCTACAGTACCGCCTGTTGTGTCTGAACTCTGCGCTGTGGGAGAGAAGTGACAGGTGAGAGGGGGGCAACTGTCCTTTATGTCCAACGTGGCCTCTTTGAGTTCCCTCCCCCCCCTGAAGCCCTTAGGTAAGCCGGGTCTGAGATGAGACACGAAGGGATGAATGTCAGCCACTGTCCCGACCCCACTGACCATTCCCCTGGCCTGCCTCAAGGGGAGTGCCCGTTGGTGGGTGGGGCAGAATCAGGAGCAGCCACTATCAGACACTACCAGAGACCTAAGATGGCACTGTACAGTACTGTAGTACCTACCTAGACGATCATACGGGGGCCGCGTCGCCCTTGCGATTGGAGGACTTGGAATACGCTGCCGTACCTAGCCCAGTGGACCTTCTAAATACAGTACCTACACTACCTACTGTACATAGGTCTACTAAGAGTGCCCAGTGTTCCGCCCAGCGTCCTGCCCAGTCAGGACCCGGTGCTACTAAGATCAGTACTAAGATAGGCTTCACAGCCTGTGTAGGCAGTGGAACGATACCCCCGAGTATCCGACCGCGGCAAGCACCCAGCGGCGCATCAGAGCGACCGGACCCATCCCAATCAGGCAAGCGGATAGTCTCGTGTGAATCGAATCGAATCGAGTGTCTACATGCGACGAACCCCATTCACCACCCACTTCGGGAAGCGTAAGCATCTACGCAAAAGTATACCGTCCGTGTACGCAAGTTTATGGGCTTGGTTGCTGAATCCGGCTGTTCCACCGCGGTCTGGAAGTGTCATGAATAGGCCCGTCATGTTGTTTCTATGCTCTGTGCCATTGGCATTTTCCCCTTTGAGACATGTGTTGCGCATGTCCATGAAGCGTCTCGATCGTCACGGGTAGTTTATCGACGACAGACACGCGTATTATCCCGGAAGGGATCGAGTCTGGGTCGGTGTTGTTGCACTTGTAACCGGTAGAACCAATGCCCAGCCAGAATCAGAATCGGCATTTTACACAGAGCACAGAGACAACAGTTTAACCACATCTCGGTGATCACTTACAATATTGATTCGGTAGACGGCCTTGGACCAATCGGCACCATCCCAAACATTCCCGTAGGTATTATCAATGGTTGGTCAAAGGCAGGCAATTCCCTCGCTCGCTACCGAAATTGCATTACTCTTCAGGTTACGAGGCAGTGGCACATAACAGCGTATCGGTAAGCTTTTACAGTACATGTATGGTAGGTAGTTATAATTAGATGGTGTCTTCAAAAATACTTACCTAGTGAGATCAGCCACATACTGTACATGTACTGTACTCACCACCACTTAACGTGCAGCCAGCCTGCATCTCGTCTTACACGCCATCCTAACAAATGCACGGCACAGCACCGACACCGATCCACCGTTGGCTACCGTGTCATGATGCATTCAGGAATTCAATCCATCGTTGGGAAGGAATACTTAAGTGACGGTGTTGTCCGTGCTGATTGATTACCAACAATATCAGGAAGTCTCAGATGTAGTAGGTAGTGTAAGTGAGATTCCAGTATCTACACTACCTACCTACGCTACCAACGTCGTCGTCAACCCAACTTCCGACCGGTTTTCAGGTTGGATCTTTCTTGATTTTCCCACGCCACTTCATGTAGGCACTCTGCTCGCATTCTGCCCGTGTCAATCCATTCCGTGTGACCCGAATGGGCAGAAATACAGGAACACAGGAGGTAACGCAATAACGGCAATGTTTTCTTGTGACCGGCATCGCTCGCTTGCGTCCTCAGACGGGTGAATACCTCCCTTCGGTACCTGCCACATCACGGAGCGAAACCAGCGTATAGGTACTGTACTGTAGGTCCCGCATTCCCCGAAATGCATCGCGAGAATTAAACTATACATAAGAAACCTATCTTAGGCCCCTATGAACGCATGGCGATATTTGGGGCTCGTATTGATGATACCGACGGAATGGCGACGATATAGCGGGACCATCCTTACTATAACTGTTGCTCGTATCTACCTCCACCGATTGACTACGGGACAACCCTACTACACTAGGTACGGTAAGCCTAGTGTCGTGGCTACGAATAAACTTGGTAGATGGCGAAACCAACCACAGCACGATCACGTCATGATGCATCAATTAGGTAGTAGATAGGTAATGAACTGCGCGAGCCTTGACTGCTCGTGATCATATCATACTACCTACAATAAGTACAACTAGATGCCGCTAGGGAGTTGCGGCGGGTGAACTAACTTGGAGATAGAAGATGGATGGATGTCTTGATTGATTGTGTGAAGACGGGCTTTGTATCGTTTTGATTTGTGGTTTAAACCGGCCGGATCTTCAGGGTTGATTGAAACTACGGCACTCCGTTCCTCCATCTACCTACCTACTTACCGTATACTGGGTGCCTAGACTACTAACCTAGTATAGGACTAGGTATGACCAGTGTATCGCAAGGGTAAAATGCGAGAGATCTTCTCGAGACAGAGATCGGACAGACCGCAGTAAAAGTGGTGATGTGATGCTCCACTCCCGGTTCTTCCACAATTGCCGTATCCATTCCCAATAACGGAGGTTGGGTTGGTTGGGTTGGGTATTGCAGCCGAAATATAGCATACATACTTACCTACCTAGTATAGGCGGTAGATAGGTAGTAATCAAATAGAATACCTATGTAGGCTATCGTGTTACCCAACAACCTCAAGAATTGGATAAACTGCACTTTACAGTAGATACGCAATTAGATCAAAAACACCCACCCGCCGAGGCGGTGCAACAGTGTGCGCACGGAGAGAAACACGAAGCCCGCACCGTCTACAGCGGCTGACGTGCATAAGTGCCCCCAAAGCCTGCCCGGCTCAGTGGGATGGTCTCACTATCAGCTTAGATCTTACACGGTGCTTCCCTGCGTCTTACGATACCTCATCTTGTTGACGAAGGCAGACTCGGTCCAACTTGCGACAATGTTTCGAACATCCGATTTTCTACTACAGTCCCGCAGTTTCACTTTCCCTCCATTCATTCATTCAATAGACTACCTAGTAGATACTATACACTCATACATGTATGTAAGTAGTATAGTTCGTCGTCGCTCAGTTCAATTCGGTACAGACCTAGCCAGGGAAGGGAAAGGCCCGATAATCCCGTCGGATCGAGTTCGACACCTGCTTGTCTTGGCTTCCCCGCATGATCCGGACATACAGTACACCATGCCTTCCCCTGGATGGGATGTAACGGTAGAGCGCTCGATTTAGAATGGCTCGACTGAATCGACTGGCGACACCTCGAAGAATTCATTTACTGGTTCGGCTGCGCTACCGAGGGAACTATACAACATGGCCATTCACGTGCTCATCTACTCTATACTCTGCTCTTCGATCTATACTAGGCTAGTATATAGATTGGCCGCATAGAGTTCTCTTCTCGGACCGAGTATGCTGAATCCGTGATGAGATGCTGCACTCGTCCCCGGACTATCGGCCGCATTGATCGTTGGCCGGATCCAGTATATACTACTGTACAATCCATCTTCACTTCAAGCTAAGTCAAGCTTCCCTCTCCCTCCAACATGAGCACTTTACTGTGCAGTACGTTAGATGCCATCGAAGAATGATACCCATCTGCTGCTAGTGCTACATAGTAGTGTGTCGATAATTAAGGTGCAATACTATACGAATCCCTCGGGTCTTCCGTGTCGCCCGCCCCCCACAAACCCAACTCCTTTCGGTCAAACACCTCGGACGGGTCTTACACACGAGCAAAAACGCCCCCTATTGTTTCAGGAGAATAATTCCACCAAGGGAAGCAGGGTCCACGACTGGAATTCGACATGGCGAACCTGCTTTTCCTCTTTGATAGTATAGTACTCTGTAGTATACTTGTACTTACAGCACGAGCGTGTCGCAGGTTGAATATAGCTTAGGTATGTGGTTTGTTGAGAGAGCTAGGTTAGACCAGATGGTGAATTCCTGCTTTTGCTTCAACTGAAAATTCTTGTTATTGCTATGTACGCCGTGGTTATTTTAGACATGATCAAATTCGCCGCGCCTTCTACACCAACGTTAAGACGTACTGGCATCTACCTATCTAGGTATATACCATGGCGACGTAATAGGTGCCACTGAGGGCCAATATGAAACAGCGCCTGGGTACCCTTTAAATAGCACTGTAGGCATTTGCGCTCTAGGACAATCAACATCTTAATCTTAACTGATCCACAGCACGTATCCCGTTATTTTGGATACTGGCACTAGAGCTTCGTTATGCCTGTTTAATGAAATGATGAGCAAAGGTTGTCGAGGAATCGCGGCACATTGATTTGCCATTTTTCAACCTTGACAAATTCGCTCTCTATCTGGACAGGAGAGCGAATCTTTGAGTCGGAGGAAATACCTAAGGGCAGTGGCTGTGCTCGCTTGGTTTCTGTGGCGTCAGTGTCTTGCATGAACTGCTCTGCTAAGTGCCCAGATGGTTAAGATAAGATAAGAGGGGCATGTTGCGTCATTCGGTGGCTGAGGTTCCTTCCCCACCAACAGGCAGGCAAGGCCATTCATTCATGTGACAGAGGACAGGCGAGAACAGGCCATAGAATAGTGCCTTGGTACAGTACAGTACAGCCTCACCATCAACACCACGATCCATCCACGCTCCCTTGCAACCAACGACAACGACGGCCCATCTCTGCACCTATTCGAATTACGCTTACGAACAACATTTCGCTATAACGACGCTCTCACGTTCTCACGTCCCACCATACTTTACACCAACCAACCAACCAACCACATTCTATTTGCCACCAGCTCCCCGCATCTCATCTCCCTCTCCATCCACCATGTCGAACCGACAACTCGCCCGTGACATGCAAGTCGAGTTCCAGGCCCGCGTACGCTCTCTCCTTCAGCTCACACCGATTCCGATTCCTCGGCTGCTGCCAGTATAACTCTGCTAACGCACTACGTCCACCAGTTCCAAGCGAAGCAGGCCCGCCGCGAGGCCCAGAAGGCGGCCAAGCAGGACCCACTCCTCAAGAAACAGATCCAGGACCTGCTGAAGAAGGGCGAGACGGCCAAGGCGTACCAGAAGGCCAAGATGCTGCTGTCCAAACAGGCCCTAGCCCAGCAGATGGACCAGATGGCCGACATGGCCGAGCTGAGCGTCGTCCAGATCCAGGCCAACAACAGCATGAACCGCATGACGCACATGATGGGCCAGTCGTCGCGTACCATGAACGCCGCCCAGCGCAACATGAACCCCGAGCGCACCCTCCTCACCCTCGAGCAGTTCAAGCAGCAGAACGAGGAGTACGCCGTCAACAACGGCATCTACCAGGACGCCATCTCCCAGACCACCGCCCAGCAGGTCTCCGACGACGCCGTCCACGAGCTGCTCGGCAAGCTGGCCGACGACGCCGGCGTCCAGCTCAACACCGAGCTCAACCAAGCCCAACCCTCCAAGGTCGACCCCACCCCCGCCCAGGCCAACGAGCCTACCGCCGAGGAGGAGGACGCCCTGCAGCAACGCCTGCGCGCTCTCAGGGCTTAGAGAGCCGGGGATGACGATGATGATGACGACGACCATGTCTCGGGGAGTAAGGGCGACGATGGGAGATTTGCACCGCTGACGCTGTTAGATGAGCACAATACTAGCGCCGGCCGTGAATTGCCGCAGCCTTCGGGCGCGGAATGAAATTTTTGGTTTTGACACCGGGTTCGTTTGGCGTTGGGGTTTGGTTTTACCACATAGCATTCTGGCGTCCCGAATAGGGGTGCTTTCGTATATATTCTAGACGACATTGGTATGATAAAAAGAACTTCACAACCACGACAATATTGCCTGCCTGTGTCCCTTGTGAGCTTCGCACAGGGAGAGAAGATTGAAACTCCTGAAGGTAATGGGTACATTTTATATCCCACAAGAGATTGTATATTTTTCCACCACGTTCGGACTCTCTGGTATTCTGTTAATGTGAGTAACTATGGCTAACCGGGTTTATATTATTTGAATGTCGGGATACTCGCTAATTACTCCTTTACCCTGGCCTTGATGGGCTGTTGCGGGACGTGGAATGCTAGATATGCAGATGGACGAACAAGCACATAATTACTGTATCTGTATGGGTAGATATCATTCAATATAGATGCTTATGGCAATATTGTTGGGCAAATATAGAAGAGCTTGAGACATCCCACGATGAAGTGATTGTCATGATAGCCATTTTCTATGCTAATGTTGGGAGTTCAGTGAACTACCATTGGTATTATTAGTCGCTCGCGGAGAGGGCCAGTATATCAAGGACTCATAGTTAAGGGTTTGGAAGGATATTTGAATTGCAATAAGCTCCTAGGGCTGCAAGGGGGGGCATGAGGTCTTGTCCTCGCTGCGCAACTTCCTACCTCCTTGCTCTTGTATACCTGTCTCGAATGATCAAGTAGTTCGCGGGCCAAATAAACCAGCAGCTTCCCGCTCATATGATTATACATGATATGTAGGTCCCTATACCAGATGTTTTAGGTCAGATTTAGTTCTTCGGCGAGTGTGATAGCTAGGAGGGATAGGAATGACGTACAGGTGAAATTATTTGACGCCGCTCATACTCCTATGATGTGAATTGCTGATAATCAACGCACTATTTGACTTAAAGGTATTTGAACAACTTGTTAATGCCCTTGCTCCCTCGCTTCTTCTGTTTCTCGGATGTAGCGTTGCCTAAACTCTATATTATTATTAACGTTGAATTTTAGATATATTTCGCACCGTATTCCTCACCTTTTATCATGCATCTTTGCATAACTCGCATTCCTTGTGCATACAATTTGGAGTCGTACATGCCAGGTCATTTGGACCAGCCGTGACCTGAAAACATTCATGGCACCGAAAACCGTACCTTTTTCGTGCCCGTTTCCGGCAGGGTACCGTGGTTGAGGGACGCCGGCACGAACCGACTAGGTAGTGCTCTGCCATCTCGCCGTCGCATCGATAGTATTTTCCTTTATCGTCTGGCGATGCTCGCGCCACAGGACAGTCTGTAACCGATTCGGGTATCCAAGCGGTCTCCTTGTGGCCACATTGATAATAATAGACGATTTTTTGACACATGGTTTTAACTGGGTATCAAGGTGACTTGAAGAAAACATCATTTTGGAAAGTGGAACAAGCTTTTCGTCGGAACTTGAATCTGGAAGCCGACATAGGTATATTATACCAAAATCGCCATCCCTTGCCTTGGGGTAACATTTTTCTGTTTGCTTATACGTCCGTAGATATGTGAGTAACCTTGCCTTGGTGATACATTAATTACTACGTCACTCACGCCCATCCCGACTAGCTCGGCTTTTCTTTATTTTTCCACTCCTAGTAGTATGTCTATGGTAAATAATTCAAAGTATAGGAATATCTTGAATAATCACTATAGAGAACTCAGATATCTCTGGAGTGGGTGACTTGGACGAATAATATGCATAGGACTTCTAACACTATAGGGCTTCAGCGGTCTATATCGCCAACAACGAAAAACCCAAAATATTGAAAACCTAGATTTACAGTCAGGAGGATCCTTGAAACACCTACGTCCCTTACAGCCCCTACATACTAGCCTCGGTGCCCTCGTGACCAAGTCGTCGTAGCCGTACATACACACAGACATCACAATGCCTTGATCACTTCTTTTTCAATGTTACGCAAGTCAGTAACTACGACAAAGGCTTGTACTCAAGGGCTTGGAACAGTGTTTATTGAACTAATAATTCTCTTTGGGTCTAACGGGCTATTGGCCTCCCTAATCTATCCTTCGATGTAAGGTTGCCCTTTGCCCTTTGCCCTTTTTTATAGACAGCCTTGGGACTCGTGCCTCTGGTCTACCCCTCCTCGGCTGTCTCCGATCAAGGACCTTTACGAGTCCTATGATCGTCACCGACCAATGATCATTACCGTCAGATCTGTATGTCTCGCCTGAAGGCTGGCAGGCGTAGGCACCTGGCCTTGGCCGTGTGACAGTAACTTCTCTCGTTTATGAGCTATTAATTGGCTCTCAATATACAGTTTGTTGTGCCGAGAGGGGACTGGTACGGTAGGGTCATAATGCTACTGGTTCCATTAGACTATCCTGCAAAACAACGCAAGGGATTTGTCTCTGTTAAGAAGTGGCCTATTGGATAATTATGTGAAAGGAGTGGCAAGTGGCGAAGTTTGCTAAAACCCCACGCCAAAATTCTCGGGCTATACACGGGCACAAGACGTACGTGTACGTGTATTGTAGCCAAAACACCTAGGCTCGAGGGCTGTATCTGGATTTTGTTACCGTTTATTGGTAGAAACGGGTAGTAATACGACTTTCTCACCCAGCACAGAGGCCATGGCGCGTACATTTCTGGTTGGGTCTAGCCATGTCAACACGTCGTACCAAAGAGGAGCCATTTTTCGGACACGACCCGAGCTGTCACTATGTATCTATCCTCTGTCACTTTGACGTGATTGGATTTGTGGAACTGTATTGGAGGTAGCAACGATATGAGTCCATCTAGATGAGTCACGGCATAAAGTGATTTCGTCGTATGGGCTGAATGTAAATTTCGCTGGATATTCTATTATCTAGACCTGAAAGATAAGGGCCTGTTGAATTAGTTAACTGCTATATAGCATCGTCGATGTCCTTACCCTAACATATATTTGAGTCTTCATAGATTTCGCGGTAATGGGATTGATTCCTATCCTCTGTAGACTTGTATCATAGTATAGCGCTACATAAGAAAGGCATCGAAGATTCGTTTTAACTGCGTTTATTGCGTTTCAGGCAGATTTATATGCCAGCCACTCCATTTGAATCTTGTTGAAGTAGACATATGTGCTATACACACTATAAGGGGTTCAGCGTAGGACTGGTGGGATCTAATCGAGTCACAAATAATCTTCCAACTTGCTAAAGACCCTTTCCAATCCCACCATAGTAATACACCCTAAGAAAGGTGAAAGCGAGGTTCCGAGGGGCTGCATATAAAAAATGCTTGGCAGGAGGCTGATACCGTATGTTGTCAGATTAAACACCACACTAAAAAATGGCTTAGGCGGTCAACTCTTAGCGCCCTGCCTAAGTAGGTAATATGCTATATAATCTGACATATGTGTGATGGAGTCACGACGACTATACTAGACACTGAATGGAACAAATCCTTCGTGGGCAGGGGTCAATGAGTAGCAGTAGCTTAAGATGGCCCTACAGGGATTAAGGGACCTACCATACTGTACATCTTCTCCTTCACAACCCCGTCCTCGAGGAATATAGGATTCAAGAACACACGACTCGGATATGACCAAAATTCGTTCTGCCCGCTTTTTATTACTATTCTAACCTAACTTTTGAGCCCTAGCAGCACGCTTAGTTTATCAGCTCGGGGAGATTAGTGTTGTTAGTAATATTTGCTGACACCTATACTATGATATCAACATGTCGCGAGGGACGCTTCTATTCTTTTCACAGTACCGAACCTGGAACTAATTTCCCAACCCCTCCCGTATTTCTCCCGTATATAATGTTTGAAGTAATATGCATAGTAATTAATCAAGTATTCTCTATTTTCGTAGTGCTGTGCCGCAATTATAAGTAACCAATCAAGCCTTGAAGTTGCGCCCCGCACGTTCCGACTGCTTGGTTTGCGGGTGAATACCAGTCTGCGTATCATACGTATACCTACCATTGTCACGCAAAGAGTTATCTTAGGTACAGTATTTACTTATAAGATGCTTCGGGCATTCAACATACTACCTATCTATTCTAACCATAGGTACTTTTCTCTACCTTCTTACTATAATCTTTAAACCGACAAGCAACATGCATAGCACCAAAATCCTCTTTGCGTTAGCCGCTCTTACAGGCACATCTCTGTCTCAAAAATCAGACAGTGAATTCTGTTCCGCATTTTTTACTTCTTTTCTTTCTGTTATCCTGAACTCAGATGTCCCAACACCTACTGGAATTGTCTCTTTTCTTGCCCAGCAATCCCCTACAATTACCGCTGCGCCTCTAACTACCCTTGATTTCGCAAGCCACGCGCAAGAGCTTTGCGAGCTCGCCACTGAGCTGCCCCCGTCTCTATTGCCCGAGTTCCGTACCTATGCCGAGGGACTCCTGGAGTGGGGTAAATCCTATAGTAGTGAGCATATAGCATATGTTACAGACTGCTCCCCGGAAAGCGAGGTCTCGAGCAGAAGCAGCTACCTCGAATACATCTTTACAGCAACCGACAACTTTTGTACTGAAACACCTGCCCCCGGCGGTGCGTCCAACGGCACCTACCCAACTCCAACCCCCACGGCTACGAGCTATCAACCCGTCTCTAACAGCTCTGCTACATTGGTTCCCACGGCCGCTGCTGCTAGGCCTACTGGCGCTTGTTTGGGCGTGGCTGCCATGGGTGGTATCCTCGGTGCTGCGGCCTTACTTTAGACGATCTGGACGGACATGGTCATTTTTGGTTGAGAACTCCACTCCTCAGCAACCAAATTGCGGAGCCCTCTATTCCAAGGTGTTATTATTCAGACATTATAGTCTGCGAACGTGGATGGGATATTTCATTTAAGGCTACCTGGGTACTGGCAAGTCTGGGAACCTCGTTATAGCTTCAACAGCTTGCCAATCATTTAAATTTGTTATATTCGTTGAATTCAGCTCCATTATCCTTCAGAGCCTCTTCCAGCATTATTTACTTTGCTGCTCAGCTTGAATGAACAAGATTATAACCCATCTTTCTGTTGATGAAAGAGAATGATATCCACAATACCCCTATTCCACATGTCATGAAACATACAACAAAGGAGGCAACTATATAGCCAAGGTAGATACCGTGTCAAAAGTCTTAGAAGTATTCATAACCTACCCAAAAATATCGCCACTGCACCGTTGACCCCAATACCACTTTTTAAAGAAACGTCGGTGCTAACCTTATCCAAGCGATTTCTGTCTATAATCAGATGAACGTAGCCGCAGACAGTCTAAGAAACCTTTGCGCAATAGTGAAGATCGATTACCTAACCCAAGTATTTTGTTCTTTAATAGGTGATTGATGTGATGCCTATGTTCAATGTACCGCCAGGGCTGGGGGCGCCGCACCGCCACGATAAGTCAGCATCAGCCTTCGTACCGAGTTTTCGATCGCTTTTATCGTTGCAATCGATTTCACCTCTAATAAACAAGATCAGTTTTCCTTTGGTAGGTCAATGGCGAAGAAATTAACACAAGCACCTACATCCAACCCGTAGCCAAACCCCTCCATTATTTAGACGTTACGGATTTGGCACAGAAGGGTTACCTGCATGCATATTCCAACACCAGCATGATTAGGTGACGGTTATGTCATCGTTCCTATCAAATATTGAAAGGACGGCGGAATCACTGCCCGATCTTACCGTAACAGGCGAGCGAAGTCTACGCCGTCAAGGATTTATTTCTAGAATTGAGTTATTCGCCCCATTCACCTGTAAAGAGACACCATTATTAACACCTAACGTGACATGTACGAAATAGTATGCCACTTACGTGAGACATGGCAGCATTACGATCTTGTCCCCTATTGGCCCTGCTAGTACTTATGTGCCACTGATTACCCCCCCAATCATTAATGACCTATCAGGTTAAAACTGCAGGTACAAGCTGTCATATGAAGATCAGATAGTTTTTTATTTCTCAAGTTGGCGGCATCAATTGGCGACATCTGATCAGAATAATGCCTACTCTAGATTACAAGAATGCGGCCATTTGCCTGGTCGCCTATTTTTGCTTCATAATTGTCACCTACGCTGTTTGGCTGGAGCTCTTCACACGCAAAAGAATCCCAAAAAATCTACCGTTGGCGGGCTTTGGAAATGAGTTCTTCCACCGGTCCCGCGCATCCTTTCGCCAGTTCTTCACAGCTCCTGACACGGCGGAGCAAGGTTATAAGCAGGTTCGTACATGTTCTCACTCATCAAGAGTCATCAGATGAGAATTATACCGGACACTAACGGGAATTGAGGATAGTATGGGGCCAAACAGCTCTCCTACGTGATTCCGCATTCGAGCTTCCGACCACAAGTCATGATCCCACAGCAGCACGTTCGATGGCTCTCTCGGCAATCCGAAACAATTCTTAATCCCGAATTAGTCCGTCAAGATAGACAGGGAATCACCTTCTTCCCGCTTTCTACCGACAGCAAGACGATCCTCATGGCGGCGCACAAGATCATCGCCGAGGCGCTGAACCAAAAGCTAGACTTGGTTCAGCCGCAGATATATGATGGGATCCGGCACGCCGTTGATGTAACCCTCGGCACCGATGCAGATGAAGGATGGAGGGAGATGCCGCTCATGGATACCCTATCAACGGTGTTGGATAGCAGCGTTAGCCGCGTCATGTTTGGATCAAAGCTTAGCCGCGATCAGGGCTTTCTGCGGGTGGTACGCCTCTTCATCATCGGTGGGGGAATACTCACCGAGCTCGTTGGTCAATTACCCGTGGGCTTTTTCAGGCCTATTGTTGGCGTTCCTTTCAACATATTCACTAAAACGGTGAAAATGATATGCGCAAGGTACTATCTCCGGCCTGAGATAACTAGGCGTCTGCTTCAAATGGAGACGGGTAGCGAGGATGATGATGAAGCATACGACTTCGTCGCTCAATGTATTCGCACGGTCAAGAAACTCAAATTTCCCCTTAAAACGGATGAGATGACCTTCATATCTGATATGCTCATGTTCCTGGTAAGTTGGCGACGCACGTTCAAATCGTTTACATAGTAGCTAATGAGAAATGTCAACTACAGGCACTAGCCGGGGTTGTATCGACGCGCACGACGACTGTGAACATGTTCATGGATATCTTGGGCCCCCAAGGCACACGGCAGGACATATACTCCCTGCTTCGTCAGGAAGCCGAAACCATCTTCAAATCCGAGGCCGACTGGACGTCGGCCAACTCGCTGAAGAGTATGGTTGTCATCGATAGCTGCTTACGCGAGAGCGCCCGCAAGAACCCTTTGCAGACAAGGGGCCTTATGAAGCAAGTCATGCCACAGGACGGCGTCACCCTCCCGGATGGTTCCCACATACCTCAAGGTACTTGGATCGGAGTACCCGTCGAGGCCATCCATAGGGATGAAACTATCTACCCGGATGCACGTGGTTTTGACGCTTTGCGCTTTGCGCGCATGAGGGTTGAAGGTGAGCCTAACAAGAGCTTGGATGCGGCCGAGCCAAGTGACACGTACATGTTCTTCAGCTACGGTCGGACATCGTGGTAAGTTCATATGTCCCTCTCTCCCCATCTTACAATGTTTCTACATGCTGATGACGGTATATATCAAGCCCAGGACGGTGGTTTGCTACCCGTGTGATGAAAATCCTGGTTGCTTACGTGACCCTCCACTACGACATCAAACCCCTATCGGAAGATGCCGAGAGGTTCTCGGTGGGCGATACCAAGTTCCACCACTCGGCGGTTAAGATGATGGTACGTAGACGAAAATTGGACGGGGACTAGTTATTGATGATGATGATGTCGCCGACGCGTGTCAGCTCATTTGTCCGTATAATCTTATCTACGAAGTAGCCTACTTAATGAGGAACAGAACATAAAGAGAGATAAGAGAGATATGTAGATAAGCCAATACACCCTAACTTCATTAATCATTCATACCTGTTCAAGTTATAGTCTCATTATCTTCATGTCGAGTTGTCGTAAATCATATGAATGCAGTTTATCAGCATCGTCACCATCTGCTTTCCAGACACCTGCCCCGGCGGATCCAAGAGGAGCATAAGCGTCAGTGAGGTACAGAACCGTTGCCGTTGACTCTTCATAGCTTCGCCCGAGTCTACCAGTGATTCAAGCAAGGTCCATAGTTTTGGGTTCTAAAGGTTTCGATCAGTTCGTTGGCTTTTGCCCTTGCCCATTTCGATAAAAGTTACGGGAAAGGGAAAATGACAAGTCATACAATTTTTTGAAACCCCTCATCAATACCTGCAGTGCATCTAACAGTGAGCTACTCCCCAAGCTCACGTCAGGCTCCTTGGTAAGCTGCTGGAGGGCGTCACCAAACTCGACACTACCACTATGCAGAGGAGTGGCGACTTCCTTCTCGCAGCTCACAATGCTCTCAGCTGACTTGATAATCTCGTAATAGTAGCCGTGAGCCTCCCACTGCGTCCAGGTGCGGACGTAGCGGCGCAGCTCTGCCAGTAGAATTGGGAGATCTGTTTGCCGACTTGTCCGCTGATGACTAGAAACGATAGATTCAGGACTCAGGGTGGACGTGTAGTATTGGCTGAGCAGGGAGTCGAAGGTCTCGAAGCCAGCACTAGTAAGGCACAGGTGGAGAAACTCAAGTCGCTTCTCCAATGTTTGCCCCTGTAGTTTGTTCCTGAGCTCCGCGTGGCCGGTAGCATTGGCTTGGCTCTGCAGTCGTCGTCGTTGCCCCACGCCTATGTCGTCAGACAGCAGCAGGTCGCTAATTAGGTCAGGCTCTGATAAGGTCTGTGGGGGTATAGACAGGGGGAGGGGTTCAGGGTTGCAGGTGGAGGAAGGTGTCAGCATAATATCCATGTCTGGCGATGAGCTCTCCAGAGATTGGTCTGCCGTGCTTTTATTGGCAGGCACCTGTTCCCAAAACCAGTTCGTTGCATGGAAGGACTCGGACGACGCGAAGTCTGAGAAGGGGTTTGACGGGGAGATGGGTGTGGGGTGCCCGGGTTGTTGGTGCTGCTGTTCCGCGTCTACTACAGTCGTACATATAGAAAGTTAGTACTGTAAGCGGCCATACCTCTTTGCAAAGCTTGATTCAGCCGCACTGTCTCATCGTCTGCGGGGAATCATGTGTTCATGAATCGCTTACCCCCAAAAGCCGGCCCGGGGATTTTAGCTTGGGCTTTCAACTCTTTGATCTGCCTTTCCAGTGCGTTCATTCGCTCCTTCACACGGGTTCCTACATGTATTTTAGTGAGTTTTAGTGAGTTTGAAAGGGGATACAGGAGGCAAATATTGAGAAAAGGAGGCGGAAATTCGATGAGACTTACGATATTTTTGCTGCGCTTCACGGTTTTGAATTCGCTTCCTCTGAACTCGGTCTGCTTGGGGATCTGTCTGGCTCGCCATTGTCAAGTTTTCTTATGAAGAAATACCTTTGGTCTTTTCGAAGCCATTTTATTGTGATGATCTGCCCAAATATGTACAGGTCCAGGAATTACCTTTTGCTGGCTACGCCAAGTCACATATACAGGATGTGAGCGAAGTGGGTGGTCAGCTGTGCTGATGCAGACCGGTCTCTTATCAACCATCATCATTATTGGCTTATACTATCTCAACCAGGTTCAGGAGTTCTGCCCGAGTCTAAAGTTACATTCGGGACTGATAATGCGATCAAGGCTGACATCTATCTAATGGATGCTAATCCCAGCTCGTGTGCGCCACGCCCCCAAATAACGTCACAAAACGTGCCCCAAGACTGCACGGATCATACCAGATGTACCCTCAAGTGTCCTTCGCTCTCGTATATTCCCTCTTAGAGATCAGAAGCAGGATATCTCAACCATAATTGGAATGCAGGACGATGGTCGGGCCGTATCCCCCGTAAGAACCAATCATAACGCAGCGGAAGCGACTATGTATGTATAGTGAAGTGATTATCAATGGAGGTGGCGTTCATGAACGTCTGAAAGTGTGGTTATAACTATGGATTGAGACAAATACGGTAGGATGAGTAAATAAAAGCAATAATGACGACTTATGCGAAAACGAGCGAAGATGAACATCGGTATTGGACGGTGACATCGTACTTGTTCACTTCTTCTTGATAGAAACCAATATTGAGCGTAGTTTACAAGCTCGTCTGGTAAAGGGAGAAGGAGACATGTTGTATCGCTTCTTATTGCGCTTAGATTTACATCGCGATAGCAAGCAAGTAAGCCGGCCTACAGCATAGGACTATTGAAGGAGCAATGTATTGATGACAAGCATGAGCTGAGGCGTAAAACCTGCTCCAATGTGCTTGTTTCTGTGTGGTGTCTTGGTTAACGTGATGATATGTAGTGCCCCTCATAGGCCAAGCGATCCGGGGACAGTAAGTAGATAGTCATATATTATTCATAGATGAGTAGTGTTAACTGGCTTCTACCAGCACCTCGTTCTTTGTAGACCAATCAAACAACTCGCCGTTCGTCTGCTCTCCTCCGTAGCTTACTCCTATATGGGTTATCCGATATGTAGCCGTCACCAACTCTGACCATCTCATCATAACAGAAGCATCTTCAGGCCGTCTTACGCCATCAGCTCCCAAGATTGATAGTTTGCCAACGCATGCTACGAGTGGCATATAACAAGTAATGCAACCAACCCCGCCAGTCAATGTGATTATTAATCTCCGAGCTTAGTCGAGCCTCGGACTAGACAAAAGGTCACGACAAAGTATGTATGATTCGGGTTGACCAATGAGTGGATATGATCACACTCTGAATTGCGCAACAGTGAACTCTGACCCTGTTTTCTAATACCTTCTCAATAAGAGCTCAACAATACGTTTAGTAGCTCGCTTAAGCCAACTCGGTACAGACAATATGGCTACAATAACCATGATAAAGGAGGATGTCTCCCTAGCTGGAAGCACACTAGGTAGCGAGACAGAGGGTCTAGGCAAAGAAGACAAGCAGTTAACGGAGGAAGAATGCCAGACGGATTTACACCGTTGGCGGCTTCACGCCGAAAATGGGCGACATACGTGGAAATATTTAGAAAGTGACCAAGATCTGTCGCAGGACCCAAAGCAGAAATTCTCGGAAATTTACTGGCTGGGCGTCAAATATCAAGGCGCGCCGGAGCGAAAGCTGGGGCAGGTGAAGGAGAAGGAATTTTCCTCGAATGTGTCTCAATCAGAGCAGCGTCAGGAGACGCTGAACGCATTGGAGAAGGGAAGCAGCTTCTTACGACAACTCCAGATGGAAGACGGCAGCTGGGGGTCCAACTGCGACGGCCCGATGTTTATCACAGCCGGCATCGTCTTCGCCTCTTACATAGTCGGGCTTCCTATCCCACGCCCTCTCAGACAAGAGATGTGCAGGTATCTCCTTACCACACGCAATGAAGACGGTGGATGGGGCGTGTATCTCTCCGGCCCCTCGACCGTCTTTGGCACAGCCATCAACTACGTGATGCTACGCATACTGGGCTTAGGGCCAGAACAGCCCGCCTGCAAAAAGGCACGCGACTTGTTAACCTCAATGGGTGGTGTGATCGGCATACCGACGTGGGGTCGCTTTTGGCTTTGTGTACTGAATTTGTACGACTGGGACGGCATCATCCCTTTACCAGCCGAGGTGCTGCTGACGCCACAAAGCTTCCCACTCAACCCAGCGAACTGGTGGATGCCGATCCGCAATATTTATATGGGCATGTGCTACCTTTACGGGCACCGCTTTCAAGCACGGGAAGATGACCTAATCAGGGCGATCCGGAACGAGATATATGGGTTGAAGTCCTACAGTGAAATTACCAACTGGACAGCCTTCAGGTCATATGTCAATACTGTGGACTTACTGAAGCCCAAGTCGTCGGCTCAGTCGATCATGGTGTCGACCATGAGCCTCTGGGAGCGGTTCATGAGGTTTCCCGTTGTCAACGGGTTACGCGCACAGGGCCTAGATGAAGCGCTGTTTCAAGTCGAGGCCGATGTCCACAGCACCGAATATTGCAGCTACTCGCCAGCCTACTGGGGTGTTGACATCATCGTGCTCCAACATGCCCACGGGTCCGATAGTCACTGGGTCCGGGGAATGGCACCACACTTTGCTGATGGGCTGTGGATGTGCCGGGAAGGGCTGGCAGCGTCAGGCACGGATGGAAATGCCGTGTGGGAGACGTCACTATCGATATCAGCGATATGCGCATCCACTCAACTGCTGACTGACAACGACCTCAGCCCTGCTGCCCTGGAGTCCCTGAACGCCGCTCTCGGATTCTTGGGAGACTCGCAGCTCCTTCACAATAGCATAGGAATCCGTCGCACCCATCGCCATCCTACCAAGGGTGGGTGGCCGTACAGCACGCGCATGCAGGGGTACATCGTGTCTGACGCGACGGCCGAGACGCTAATGGCGATTCTACAGGGCTATCGGGTTCCAGGCGTGTCAAAACAGATCCCGATCGAGCGCCTCCAACTTGCCGTAGACTCGCTCATCGGACTGGAGTGCGGCGGGTCAGGTTTCGGAGCATATGAACACGTCCGTGGCTGGGAGATGGTCGAGCTTTGCAACATCACCGACACATACGAAGACTGTATGATTGAGCGGCGCTACGCGGAAACCACGGGTGCCGTCATGATGGCTCTGACTGAGTTTCACGCCGAGCAGCCCGAATACCGCAAATACGATATCCGTCGCTGCGTCACTGGCGGCGCAACCCATCTGCTACGGTCCCAGTATGCGCACGGCGGGTGGATCGGCACCTGGGGTGTGTGTTTTTCCTTCGCCACTATGTGGGCGCTGCAGGGACTCGCTTGCGCGGGATACACGGAGCGAAACTCTCCAGCTGTCAGCAAAGCCTGCGCGTTCCTCCTGAGGCATCAGAACCCCGACGACGGTGGCTGGGGAGAATCCCTTGAGAGCTACCGGGCGAAAGACTACGTCGCGGAGCCGGAAGGCAGTCAGGTCCCGAACACTGCCTATGCCATCATCGGCCTCCTTGCAGCCCGGTGTACCGATCGTGCTGCCATCGAGCGCGGTATCGGCTTTCTGACAAAAACCCAGCAGCCAAATGGGGAGTGGCTGCCCGGAACCCTCGAAGGCATCTACACTCCGCCATGTGGCTATCGGTATCCTATGTATAAGTTCCATTTCCCATTGAAGGCCCTTGCGTATTACGCCAGGCGCTATGGGATTAACGCCCTAAAGTCAAGTGCACATGACCTATCAGAGAAGAGCAGAGAGAAGTGAACGTCGGAAGGGATTATGACGTGCTTATCATGGCCCTTGTGCCAAGATGGTAATTCGGGACGGCATATATTTTAGCCGGTTGTTCGGTCTTGGAGTCCAAGGAGTTAAGCGGTAATCTTGATTGACAGTGGATATTAATTACTACGGCTAGTGGTTCAGGTCTAGCTACGTAATTAACCCTTCCCCTTTCGCTCTGGTCTATTGTTTGCCGTTAACGTTGCTTTGGATTCTAATGATTATACTTGCCTGGGACTATATTTATAGTTGAATATTTAAGAAGCAGTTGAAATAGAATGCGAACGTGCCCTCTACTCGTAGCCTTCACTAGAAAGGATTAATTGTACAATCAAAGAGGAGAAATGAGAGGGTCTATTAATGAAACGACTCACGACTGCAGTCAACAGAGGGGAATAGTATGAGCGCATGGGTATAGAAGACGATTCACTTAACATAGCTCTTATGAGAACAGTATATAGAGACTTGAGCGTTATCTATCTTTAGGACACTAAATTCTCACCTATAGCTCCACGGAAGGGAATGAACGATGATAATTTCACAGTTCGTCGAGTCAATTCTGAAATTCGTGAAGCAATCAAGAAGTAGAGTAACCGTTTTACCAAATGTCCGGGAAAGACAACTACTAGCATATCTGATGTCACATTTTATTCCCGGGAAGATTTTAGTTAAGAGGGGTCTACGTGTGAAACCCTGGTGTGGTAACTATCATGCTGACCTCATAATGCAAGGCCGTACACTAAGATCGTGGGGCCTCTATAATCATCTAAGTCACATGAAAAACGTCTAGAGAAGACACTAGCCACTGAGATGACGATTTCCAAACTCTAACAATGACGTTTTACCAAACAGCGCTTTTGTCTACCTACCATATTATATTAGAGAGGTTAGCCGGGAAACCCTTCGGGATGATACCCTTCAGGGCTGGGCCCCCCGATGAAGGCATCTACATGACGACTAGGAGTGGTCATAGACATCGCTTGACGCGAGGGTAATGAGGTACTGTCAACGTATTCATCTAGGTATGATACAGCAATGATCTGGCGTAAGTAGTAGTCTAGCTGATGCCGTATCATTATATATAACTACAAGATATGTGACAGTTCTTCTCATCTTTGAGTAACGGAGCAGTTCAACTTCTACATTATACAATTTCCCGTAACTTGTCGACCCAAATTTAGTGACCATGGACGCTGCATCGACCGCAATCAACAAAATCCTTCACAAGGGTTCCAAGGACAAGGAGCAAGCAGCGCCTGGCAGCAGTGGTAACAACGATACCGGGTCGATTACCAAAGAGACTGCTCCCTCAGTTGAACATGAGACTATCCATAGGAAGCATGAGCATCGAGAGCAAAAGGTGCTCGACAGCGAGCGACACCAAGACCATTACAAGACCACGGTCCAGCCCTTGAAAGAGCGTGAGGTGATGCCCGAGATGCATCAACACGAGCAAGCCGACATTCAGCATCAGCACATCAACCGCGACCAAAGCGACGTCAAGGGCAAGCATGAACGCATGCAGGGCCAGTTCCAGGATATCAGCAAAGAAGCTGGTACCCATAGCCAGACTATTCAGGAGCCGACTTTGACGTCTGAGCGCACCCACCACCACCTGCATGAGACCATACAGCCTGTAGTTGAGAAAGGTGAATCCATCTATCCCACTTGAGACCTTCCTTCATCGGCCCCTGAGCATCGCCATGTACTAAATCTTGTGTAGAAACGGTGATGCCGTCCGTCACACACAAGACAATCCCTGTCAAAGAGACTATTCAAGAACCAAGTCTCGACGAGGGCGTCACAGTCAACCCACCTATGTCTAGAGAGGAGTTTGAAGGGCGCATGAGAAAGTGAACTAGATGTTAGCATCACAGCGGCAGCCCAGCTACCTAAGACTTCGCAGTCGTTAGTGAGCTAGGCCGCCATTGATACATAAAATCCAAACAGGTTCCTGTACAATTACATCAAAACCACTTAATAAATTGAATTGAGTTCATATAACGACACTTATCCTGTAACCACGCATTCCTCCTGGAAGTGTTTCATCCTTTTAGCTTTGTCATGATCGACAGCGACCGAGACTTTAGCTCTTAGTAGTATTCATTGTGAGACTTTCTTATGTTTGCCTAGACGCGACCTGCCTCGCTACTACCGGCGCGGTGTGGATTGCACAGGGAAACTCTTCGCTACTCCTCTGATAGGGGAAGTCATGCGGGAATCATGATGGTAATGTTAATGATTGTTAAAAGCAATCGGTCCAGTACACCTGCTAACTCCAGTAATGTGACCCCAACTAGGTTGCCGAAGGCGATGGACGCAAATATGGTCTTTCGGAAATGGGGGTGAGCTGATAGTCACGTTACGGAGATGTCAAACCCCCGACTCTCACGACGGAGAGCTCGGGATTTGTGAAGCGGAGTGCGAAAAAGTCCGTGTGGGCGTAACTAGGGCCCTGCCATATTGGACATCTTGGAGTTTGATGCTGAATGTACAAGCTGGGCGATTTGAGCTGCGGTTTATACATGTTGTTGGGCATAGGACGTGAGCGGGATGTCGCCGGGGCCCTTGAGGGAGGCCGATAGACATAAGCGTCATGAACCGCACTAACCTAGCTTCTAGTGCCCGAAAGGTCGATTGACGGGACGGCAACAAGCCGCAAGTCTGCTGTCACGTCGAAGTTCCGGTACGTCGGGATGCGAACATCTTAAATCCGGATATACGCGGGCTCATACCGAAACCCGTCGATTCTAACTTCATAACCACCCGTCAACCCAAGCGGCGATTCGCACCTCTTGAACCCGATAATCGGCCGTCGAACCTTTACCGCAGTCCCGTCGGGAAGGACCTTGCGGCTGGTGATAGTAGTCTCGGGGTCGAGAACAAGAAAGACCAAGAGCACCAGAATATCGGTCGATCCGACGATTACGGCTGCTCGCGAGATGGCTCCCTTCAAGAAAATTAGGATGAGCCAAGCGATGGTAAGTGGGAGACTAATTGTAAGGACGAGCCACTGTGGCCATGGACGTCGGTACACTGTTTGCGGCATATCGAGCGTCGAGGCAAGAGGAAATGGAGAGCTCAAGATGAGATGGCTTGTTGAAACGTGAGAAAGGTCCTGATCTAGTCTAAAGTCGGACAGGTCATACCTAGTTCCTAGTCGCGACCCGATAGGGGTGGAATTCGGTTAGGCTGACAGACACGCCGATCAGGCCAAATGTATGAAACGAGGTTTGACAAGGGTTAGCTAAACAATCAAATTTGGCATCATCTCCGTCAAATCCGATTCCGAACACCGTTATACATAGTGCAGTGAACTGTGCTACATTTAGAAAACTGCTACCTTACTACACGTGTAACTCGAGAACACACCATTTCAGTTTTAAACAAGAAGCATTCTTTAAACTAACTACATGTATCGCCAAAGTTACAACATAATCTCAGGCAAGCGCTGAAAAAAACAGACATGGAGACATGGCATAGCACGTATGCGTAGATCATCTCCCATCGTAACGTCAAGCACGTTCGTTCTTCAAGCTCTAAACTCCCTCTTAACAACAGGGTTGACGCCAGGGAGTTCCTTCAGCCCTAAAGCACAGACAAATCAGCAAGAGTTAAACATAGTTTTCCATCCAAGGGGGATTTATCGAGTCATGACTTACATCCGTCAATAGGCTCATTGACCTTATCGGCAACCTTGCACTGGTTCTGCAGCTGGACGGTCTGCGACTTGAGCATGGGGGCCGACACATACGTGTGGCCGTCCATGGCCTTCTGCAACGCGTTGTCCTTCCATCCGAAGACGTAATCGGCATGGTCAGAAAACCCGGTCGCGTCGCCGCTCGACCAGACGAAGGGCTGGTTGCCGTTGGCGAAATCCGACGGGTCGATGTTGTTGAACGTGCGCGTGTCCCAGACGGTCTCGAGCAGGATTTGCGGGAGCCGCACGGGGTGTGTCGCTGGGCAGGGGCCCCCGGACTCGAAGGTCCCGCTCTCCGGGTACGCGACGTGGTCCTGGTGGTTGGGCGAGTCCAGGTTCTTGCCGTCCCAGCACGTCGGGAACCGGTGGTTCGCCATGATGCCGTACGGACACCCCTTGGTCGGGAAGTTGACCGTCTCGGGCGCCCGCGTCGCCGCGTTCTGCATGCATGTGTACGTCAGCTGCCGCCACTTCCTCGACTCGTCGCGGTTGCGGTACGTCGAGTCGCCCACGAGCATACGGAAGCCCGGCTTGAAGGCTGTCACAGTTGATTTCTGAGCCGTGTCGAAGAGCGCGTCCGTCATGTAGTAGACCATCTGAAGTGACATTAATTGAGAGTTTCTTAGGGAGCGTTGAAGGAAATCTCGAGGTCGCCGCTTACCATGCCGCCTTGGTTTTGCGAGTTATCCTGAGCCATCTGTGGCACTCGCTTGAACGTCCCATTCTTATGGCGATAACTTTAATATTTATTTGTCAGCGGTCGTCATCTAAGTAAGTCGGAAGTGTAGAACCCCGAAAACAAATAATTCTGGCTCGAACATAATACCCTTAACTGAGACGAAGGGCATGGGACAGGAAATCACTAACTAGAGAACTGCAGTCCAATAATTTGAAAAGTCTTCACTGAACTGGCAGGTGGTGCAGGTCGAGAGCTTCGCAAGATCATGGGTTACAGGGTCCATGGTTGTATTAAACGAGTTCTGTAACACCGCTTCAGTATTCATGTCTGTATCATTTGAGATTCCTGCCGGAAGAACGAGCTACTCACCCCTCCGACAACTTGGTGAAGATGGGCCGAGGGATTCTGGCCCGGGTTGACGAGAGGATCCAGACGTTGGACGGTAAGCTGCGAGCAAGGAAACCGAAGCAGTGCGCTTGCGGGCGCGAGCAGCCCCAAGGCGGCGATGAAGCTTTTGAGCGGCATACTGGTGTCTGTCTTTCTGCGACCACGACGTCTATCTGCAAGATGGCGAGAATGGACGAAAAATTACACTGATGGTGGCCGTGTTGCGAGGTTTACAGTCGACCACATGGAAGAGGGTTCATCTTCCTTCATAGGCACGCCCTCGCCTATGCCAACGACTAGACGCTCCCGCGCGAAGCTACTGCCGTAGTCCGCCTTCTTCCACCGACTGCCATTCTGACGCCCAGTCTCGGATTAATCTGTTCATCAATATCGGAACTTCCTGCCATTGGCGAGCGACGAGGTTCGTTGATACCGGTTAATGTGGAGAAAGATGACTGGCTCGGGACTTGTAGGCCAATGCTATGACGCTCCTGGCCTATCTTGATCGACGACACCTCCTTGGCGTTATTAAAACGAGCCTTCTCTTAACCTCTATATTCTGCTGCGGTAATAATGTTTACCTTGTTGCGTATGGTTTGTGGCAATGGCATGGAGCTCGATATTGGTGTGCCCCTGAGCACGAACTACTGCTAGATGAATCTAGAGCCTACCTAGCTATGGACTACGATTTCGAAGGAAAAAGAAGAGTTTACCGAGCTCGCGTAAATTCAGTAGCTGTCCGTGAGGAATAATCATTTAGGTAAGTAGGTGGCGAACAACTTGTCAAGAGATTAGACTCTATCTGGATATGCCCAGACTTCCCCTATCCGCCGGCTTCGTCCCAACTCGGGTCCCGCTGCATGCATATGATGAAAGGTAAAGACTATTAATTAGGCCAATATATCTTCCGGCGAATAGAAACAACCCAAGTACGTTTTCGATACTGGTTTCTATTTTTGAATCCAAGTGCCGTCATATGCTCGGCTAAATGTAGCAAGTCGAACAAGCAAGCTGGGAGACATTGACACGCTTACCTTAACGAAGTCACCATGTTCAAATTGCCAGCTGTTATATTTCTAGTGCGTATAATTGTTCTGACATCATCTGATGGGATCCCGAAGGTGTGCGCATCTGACAATTACACGTTCCACTCGTGCATATCATCGATCCGCTCCGGCAGACCAACGCATCCCATCGCCGCAGTCTTTTCGATCCCGTCCCGTCAACACAGTCAGCCATGAAGCTCTCAGGCATCACGCTTGTACTTTTCTCGGTCGCTCCTCTAGTGTTCGGGCAGGCGCAGACGTGTACGCAGGAGATGATCGCCAGCGACGACTGCGCTGCCGTCATTGACGCCAACGCCTGCTACAACGAGTACCGGTGGAACGCGCAGACGCTGCAGTGCATCGACGGGAAAGACAATACCGATAGACAGAGGAAGGTGAGTCGTTCTTTGCTCTTTCTTTTCTTGGGACCAAGTTTCAGTTCCCGTCATTCCCGGCAAGATTGAGTGAGAGGTGAGGCTGACGATGAGATGGCGTAATTAGGCATGCCTGTGTTGCAGCTGTGTCGGCACCGTCATGTGCAATTGGGTCAAGTCGCAGAGATTTTCATGTGCTACAAACTAGGTAGTTTGTTCGGAGGCTCATAATGGGATGAGGAAGACCTTTGCCGTTAAGATAATCGGCCGCAAATTTGTCGTCGCTTGAAAAGTTATGGCGGTGGTTGTTGGCACCCCCTCTTAGTTATCTTCTGTATCATCAATCATCAGAATTAGGAGTGATTTTTGAATAACAGGTTTTCGCATGCGATTCAGGGGCCGATATTTCCTCGTCATACTCGATAAGAGGACGCAGAAGAGCCTTGTTCTCGACAATGGGAATATATTTGTTTATACCGGTCCACGCGGTTCTATCGTCTCCTTCAAGTCGCTCTTGGGCCGTATATGCTAGTCTCTGAAGGTGTAACACATCATTGCAGATCCATGCCACTTGCGTTGACTTCACCGATGGGAAAAACCTTTGCTATAAACTCTATCAGGAAGTCTAAACAGAGATTTGTGACAATGACAAGTGTGCCCAGAGACAAAGCGAGAATGAGATTGAGCGCGGACACGTTGGCAAACCCGGCGCTGATTCGAGCACGTTGCCGACTGCAAACAGCAAGGTCCTGAGAAGAAGTGAGGGTTTGATTGCTTGAATTATATCCGCGACTGAAGCCGGATACCCTCGATATAAGCCTGTGTTGGAGAGATGCCATGGTAGTGGCGTGCCAACCTTGCACTTCGATCTACCACTGGTTGCTGGGCAGAGGGTAACAATGCAGTCCGTTTATCAGCTGCTGGTTGGCGATTGAGTTTGAATCATCTGAGAGAAGCCAGGTAAACGAGGGGGGGAATTCTAATAATAAAGCGTTCAATGTAGCGTTCTGTATAGAATTTAAAGATAGACCAAACCACGCCTCATTAAGAGAATCAGATAATCCCCTTAAGGAAGTGCACTCATGGTTTCCAGTTGGATTACAGATTTGAAACTACCAAACTTTTAATTAGCTTTGCACTTTTATGCTTGATCAAGATTGAAGCTGACACACCTGTTCCACGCAGGCGATAACCCCTGCGAGTTGGTCTGATAGGTAAGCAACGGTGCCATCGTCATGCGTCTCAATTACATGAGCGGAAAATACAGGGTCATCGCACTGTTCAATATATCTAATTGCCGCACCAGTTTTGATGAACACCAGTACCTTATCTCCATCACCAATATTTAGCTCCGGGATAAGGTTGTGGCTGTTGGCGTAGTAGGTGTTCCGAGTGAAATATAGGGTACTGAGTAAAATAATTAGTCAATCATTCGCGTTTACCTGGCGAAAAAGAAACTAAAGAGATTTTCGTCAAGTGACATAATACGGGAAAAGAAATGCATGAAATGTATAATTACCGTAAGACGTGCGATCGCATTTGATCCGCGACGTATACGCTAAAAACAAGCCCGGAATCATCGAAATGTATATCTGAGCTATAGGTATATGCTATGAACTCGTCGCCTGGTAATTCACCCGTAACGTTTACAGATCGAGTGTAGTTTTCGTGTGTGATGGGTGCGCATGTGGTCATCTTTCTGAACTCAATCTGGTCCTTCACGGGTGAGTTGACCCCCAGGATCGTGTTCGAGTTGAGAAGTTCCGTATCAAGTTGCATGGCAGCACTGAGACACATAGTCTCGTTGAAAGGACACGGTGCTTCCCAGTCGGTCGTCCACTGAATGGTTGCCGCGAACGGACTGCATTCTTCATTATTGGTTGCGTTGTAGCATCTTTGCGAATATGCGGTCGACATCTTAAATATGGTAGGAAGTTCGCTGAAGACGGATATGGAATCATCGAATGATGTGTTACTATCTGTATTAAATGATACACAACTGTGCCCGACCAAAAGAATTTTCAGTCGAGGAGGATGTGCTGATAATTCTGGAGGAAACCAGTGAAAGAGCGATGCCTAGCGCGGCACACGTAATTGATAGGTAGCAGTATCGGTAGACAGGAGTCCCTGTGAGCTGTTGGCTTCGACCGATTTGCCCACATCATTTTCCCCAAGAGAAGTGCCGCGGACACGGCAGACATGTTGGATTTGAGGACCGCCTGTTGTTGTCGACGTAATGGGCGGGACTTGATTTGGTCCTCATCGTATCGCCAGTAATGGATGACATAAGCAGTTAAGCGCCAAAGATGCGTGGCCGTCAAAGACGAGAAGACGGCTAAGAAAGCAACAAGAAGCGATGCCGAGCTTGAGGTGATGGTGATTGTAGCCCCGGTAATGGAGTTGCCCTTGGACCAACCTGTCCACCATCCAACATAGATATCTGAAGATTTGATAGACATGATGAGCGAAGAGGTTTACTAATGTGCATAGTTGATAGGGGGGATGGAACTAATTAATTATTAACATGCAGAAAGGGTGAAACTGCCGAACTTAAGAGGCAAAGAAAAAGCGTCGAGGTGATTGATGACTGTCTACAAGTAGTTGAACCGTAGTGTACATGGCGCAGAGATACATAGCCTGTAGAATGTACACTTCCTCTGGGATTTCAAAGGTTTACCTACTATAGTTCGGATACAAAACACAGCGTGTAAACAGGGGCTTAACCACTCCAACTAACCTTTGAAATCCTGGCGGAGGGGTTGTACTGTATCAGCTCATCCACCTATTATTCTAGCCACCCTTCCTACTCGGAACTGACGTTTCTTCTAAGCACTTGTAACGCCATATATCTAATAAACAATCGCATTTACAACAAGCCCCATCTCCTAAATCATAACTATTGTAGCTATTAGGCTAAGAGACTGATGCCGCCACCACTGCACGAAACCGCCTGCTTGCCGTCCGATCGACCCCAAAGTCATAGCCCCCGACCTCCTCAATGACATTGCAAGCGATACGCCTGTCTGAAGTTTGGCACCCACTAAAAATCGGAAAATAGTAATCAGCCAAGCCATTCAGTCTGGCCAATTAAATAAAGTATCTAGGAGAGAAGCGCCAGTCCCTTGCACACTGGACGTTAGAGCGGAATCCCACCCCTGGTATCATTTCATGGTGCCAAGACCTGTCAGTGGCAATGCCTCGGGCTCACACGACGTCACTATATGAATAGCTGAAGTGGAACGAAGCCTACGCGACAACGAGTCAATCAGCAGGGGTTTTCGTACCGAGTGTTCAATATCGCAATGGATCAACACGAGAATAACAAAGTCACTGATTCTAGCCCTAGGGACCAGCTTTTAATTATTAGTTGAAGATTCTATTTGTTGTGGTTATTTCTTTTGCATCTCTTTTCGAATTATCGTTAGAAATGATAGCCGTGGCACATCATTACATCATAAGCTTGTCCTGCTTCGAGTTACCGACACGCCTGTCTAATCAAGTATCTAATCAGGCAGTGATGCATACCTTTACCTGTTCCCACAGACCTCATACATCATATTCGATATTAACGCCTCCAGCGAGTTCCTCACATGTACAAGCTCGCGACGGCCGTGATATCCCTCTTGATCATCTCCTGCGCTGTCTGCATCTTCTGGTACAGCTCCGGGTCGCCGATGATGCGCGCCGCGTTCTTGACCTCGCGACACGTCTCGTCTAGCCGCGTGATGGTCCGCACGATCGTGCCCTCGAGCACGTCCGTCAGGTCCGTGATATTTTTGAAGCTCATGCCTCGCGCCCACTCGTACACGACTTCCATGAGCCCGAACCGCGGCCTGGAGACGAAGTCGTTGCTGTCCTCAGCGCTCTGGATCACCTGCCGATCCGTCTGCACCGTGTTTACTTTCTCACTGATTTCGATGATTGTCTTCATGCCCCGCTCGAGATTGCCGGTGAGATTCGGGACTGAGTCTGTCTTTTCCTGGAACACGAATGCCGAGAGTAAGGCTGCGATTTCGGCAGGTTCGTAGTCGGCGAGCACGTTGTCTAGGATAAGTTCGGTGAGTACTAGTTCGTCCGCCGAGTGAATCTCGCAGGCTACTTTGCCTTTGAGCTGGATACGGGTATCAGCGTCGACAAACGATAAGTCCTTGAGAACTTCGATGCGCTGTTCATAATCGGGAAGAAGTTGAAGATTTTGATCCGAGAGAGCTTGACGCAAGGAAGAGATGTGCTCTTTGATAAGCCATTGGTCATGGCACATGGCGAACTACGATATCGTTAGCCGTGCATACAAAATTTTCGGCAGCGCAATAGCTAAGATATAGAGAGGTCATCTGACTCGAAGTGAGGGTAAACGGATGGGAGGGGACTTACATGTTTCAGGAACTTGGGACATTGCATGGAGGCGGTTTGTAAAATACCAACAAACTCTAGCTGGCGTTTTTGGATAATTTCCTGCAAGTTCAAGCTCTTGATCTTCGAGAAGCTCACTTCGTCCCATATGTCTGATTCCCAAGTCTTACAAATCTTCAACATCTTGTCCTTAGCTTTGGTTCTACTTTCCCCACCTTGGAAGAAGTCAGGGATGATGCCATCCACAAGCGTCGTGGTGACGCACTCGACATCGCTCAAGGGGACATGGAGTGTTTTAGCGACGATATTTCTCTTTTGCTGGGGTAGCGCTTTAAGAAGTGGTCTGAATCCTTTTACGAAGGGAAGTATATCTGACGAATCTCGCGCTTCCCGTCCTGTCTTGATCTCAAATACGTGGACTGTCGGTTGACCACCCGATACCTTGGTGCTAACGCCTTCGTTGAGGAGGATGCCGGGCGTCCGCACGCCCTCCTTATTCCAAACAATTAAGCGTTTCTGGGAAAATAGCTTCTTGCCTATAGGTATGCCCATGAGGCCCTTGTATAGATCCTGTGTAAGTTGCTTATAATTCATAGATGCTTGGTGGCACTGATCTATGGCCACGTCGCAGATGGCGCAGGGCTCTCGCTTGATCTTGGCGAGATCTGCTTCAGACAGTTTAACAGCCTTCTCGTGTTCGGGTAGTAGTTGCTGAGTGGCATGCTCTGAGAAACTGCGCTTAATCATTTCTTCGATCTTCAATGCCTCCACTCGAAGCAAGTTTAGAATCATGTTGTAGGTTAATCTGAACTGGGACCGCAACTTGCTAGGCGGGTCCAAGATCATCTTCTGAAGATCAACTACCGGGGGTGCTTCGTCACCCCCTCCAGGGGGGACGATGATGACGGACCCGATAGGATCGAGACCGCGGCGACCTGCTCGACCTGCCATCTGCGTATACTCGCCGGGAAGTAGATTCCGGAAAGAATGTCCGTCGTGTTTTCGATAGCCTGAGAAAACCACGGTTCTCGTCGGGAGATTCAGGCCCATAGCAAACGTCTCCGTGGCGAAGAGCACCTTCACTAATGTTTGAGCAAAGAGGATTTCGACAATTTCTTTGACAATGGGTAACAATCCACCATGATGTACTGCGATTCCCCGGCCGAGAAGCTCACGCATACGAATGATCTGGGGTAGGACGCGGTCCTCTGGGCGCAAGCGTGCGACAGACTTTTGTATGATCATATGAATATGGCTCTTTTCCTGGGTGGTGCAGAAATCTTGGTTGCTGAGAGCATCGGCATTTTCCTCGCATCTCTTCTTGGAAAAGACGAAGATACACGCAGGTAGGAGATTCTGCTTCCTCAGGAACTGTACGAGATGAACCCATAAATTCTTGTCTTGCGCAGCTGATGTAAAACCGCCTGGTCGACCTGCCCGACCCATATGACCGGGTGCATGTCCGGCGCGTGGGGGGCCGCCTCTGCCTCGCTGCTGACCGCCGCCGCGCTGTCCGCCACGTTGCTGGTTACCACCTCGAGCGCTGCCACCTCTCTGGTTGCCGCGCTGCTGGTTGCCCCCACCCCGCGAAGCGGCTGGGGCTGGGAGGGCTTTATCCTTACCGCGCATAGTTTGGTCGGCTTCTTTCCAACCTTTCTCCAAGAACTTCTTCTGATGGTCTACAATCTTGTGTATATTCTTCCCAGCCCAAAGATAGTGCTCGAGAGGTACAGGTCGCTTCGGTGTAGAAATAACGTAGATATCCTTCTGCTTCGTCCTTCCCACCCAGGAAGCAAACTCATACGTGTTTGGTACCGTGGCAGAAAGCAGAATAAGCGTAACATGCTCGGGCAACATGATGATGACCTCTTCCCACACCACACCTCGCTCGAAATCATTCACGTAGTGGACCTCATCGAAAATGACGAACTCGACGTCGCGAATCAAGTCGGCACCCCTGTAGAGCATACTGCGTAGAATTTCCGTCGTCATGATAAGACAGCTCGCTTCAGGGTTGATCTGGACATCGCCAGTCAGAATACCTACCTCATCAAAGGTCTCACGGAAGTCTCTGAACTTCTGGTTGCTGAGGGCCTTGATGGGGGAGGTGTAGATGGCTTTGGTCATGTGGCGTGCGGCCAAGGCAATGGCGTATTCTGCCACGACCGTCTTGCCGGCCGAGGTATGGGCTGCTACAAAGACAGAATCGCCATTCTCCAGGTGGTAGACGGCCTCCTTCTGGAAGGTGTCAAGTTCAAAGGGCCACTCCCTCGCCATGTCAGGCACCAGCTCCCGGAAGTTGGTGATGTCTCTATTTATGTCGACCATATGCGCCCACTCCCGACCGGCTTTCCTCGCACTCGATGCGGCTAGGTTTGCGTGTGGCTCTAGGGCCGGGAACTCGACTGGTAGCAAGGCATCGATGTCTTCATCTTCGTCATCATTGGGCTCGTCTTCAGTTCCGTTGACGGTGTCAGCGTAGCCATTGACCTCCTCTTTCTCCGGGCCATCCTCGGGTTCCTGGTCTAGTTCAGCTTCGATAGCCTTGGCCTCCTTTTCGTTGACGACCGACTTCTTGCTGAAGTCGATGCCCCGATGCAGACCCGGAGCAACTTCGAGAAGACCACCCTCGGCGCCCAGTCGGATGACGCGCTCTAGCTTACTCTTGGCCCCATCGACGGTAGAGGCAGTGGACCGTAGCATCTGGTCTTCCACGGCGGCAGTGGCCTCGACGCCTTCGAGGCCGCCGGGGGCGAAGGGGAAGAAGCCGGCGGCACCGCGCACAAAGTCGGCGCGGTTGCCGGGCTTGCGCGCCAGCGAGGTCGAGTTCTTAGCGGTAGCGCTGTTGGCAGGGACGGTGACATTCTTGTAGCCGGTGACGCGGCCCTCGAGCCCGTGGCGCTGGAAGCGCGTGACGGTGCGGGTCGGGTGGGTGCGATGCGAAAGAGCTCGGTGAGGTCGGCCGGGCTGTCCCAGCGCTGCTGCAGGCGGTTCAGCCACTCGGGCGAGAAGGTGGCCGAGGGCGTGAGGTATTTCTTCGCGAGCTCGGCTTTGAGTTCGGCCGGGTCTTGCTTGGCGCGTTTCCTGGGTCTCTGCTGGAACAGGATGTCGTCGATGTTGAAGTCGTTGCCGGCATCGACGAGCCGAAGCTTCTGCATGGCCTCAACAAGCCCTGGGCCGTCCATAGGCGCCATGGCGATGTTGGTGGCGATGACAATGACAATGACGATGACGAACGGCTTGTAATGTAGATGGGCGAACTCGGGATAGGTATTTGTAAACCGGGGGCGGGCTGTTCGACGTGTCGTCCCGTCACGACTTCAAGACGCAGGTGGTGCTGGAGATGGATATTGTGGCATCTTCTTCGGTGCGCATGTCGGCTGTCGCTTTAGCTTTCGGCAGCTTGCTGTTAGCGCCGTTTTGCCATGCCGTAGCTACCCCGCCAAACGCTAAACACGTCACAGCCAGCCCTGCCCCATGGGCTCTCCGCAGTCACAAGCAAGCAGCATACAGTACCTACCTATACGAAAAGTACCCAAGTGCTTTTTCAACTCCCATATGCGTCTGGACAATATTGCTGACAATATTCCTACTGTACCTCCTCCTCAGGGCTTTCCCCCGATCTAGGTAGCAAGTAAGAAGTTTACACACGTCTATAAAGGGTCGACATAATAATCACTTGAACCGGTTATGCTTAGCTCTTCATTATTAGAATCTTGATTCAAGGTTCTTACTGTAGGAGGACAGGCACATACTCGTTACTCGTAAATCATCGCCATGCCCAACCATGAACGCCGAACGATGCTCTCGAGAATTGAGAATAACACGCACTGTTCACTTTGATTACCATAATCCGTCCATCTCGGCCATGGCAGCCTCCTCATCCTCATCTATGTTGTGAGTCGTAGCTATGTCTTCTTTCTTGTTCGATGCGCTAGATTTAGGCGACGGTGGTTTCTTGGCCATCGGGCCCTGAGCTTCCGCCTCAGCCATGAGAGCATCCAGCTCGTCGTCGTCATCACCCCCCTCGTCTATCAAGGGCCTTGCCGCGGGCCTGTGACTTATTGACTTTGTAGGTTTCGTGGTAGAGGTTTCCGCTTCAACCTCGGCCATAAGTGCGTCTAGATCATCGTCCTCATCTGGTGCATGCCGTGTCTGCGCCGTCTTGCCGCTTCCAAATATCGAAGTCGACGCTGTTCGCTGCACCTCCTCCTCTGCCATGAGCGCATCTAAGTCATCTTCGTCGGGCTCGCCATGGGACTGCGCATCCGCACCATTCCCAAACAGCGACGTCGGGGTAGGCGCCGTGTTCGCTGGCCGCTTGGGGCTTGCACCGTAGATGTCCTCGTCGGCGAATGGGTCGTCAACCGGTGTTTTGGCGGGTTTGTCTAGGCCGTTCTGGAATATGGGAGCCACGCGGGCCGGGAATATGGCGGGGTCCTGTTCTTCGGGCTGATTCGAGTCACCGAGGTCGTCGTCGTCTCCACCATCGTCGAACCCGGCGGGTCTGGGCCTCCCCTCGTCAATCCATTGGATGCGCTTCAGTCGGATCTGGCTCTTATGACCCGCCTTCTCAACCATGCTCAGCGCGTCGAGGAACTTTGCTTTGGGAAAGAGGTTGTCGAGCCAGTCCTGATAGAATGAGAGCAGCCGGGCGGTATCGGAGAACTGTTGATGGTGGTATAAGTCAGTGCGCGCACATGGACGTGGTATCTGGTGATATGCATACTTCATGACCCTTGCCCTTGAACTTGAGATCCCGGGCCTTTCTTCGGAGCTTGGGTATCCCATTGTCGGATAGTAGTCTGGTCTCATCTAGTTTCACCCTTGGCACTCTCGGCTTCTTGCTGACAGAGACGGCTTCATCGATGCCGAGGCCGCTCGCGTCTTTCCTTTTTTTGGACTGTGAATCTGCTCCTCCATCCTTCTGAGCTGCATCGTCTCCAGAATCGGCAAAGGGATCGTCATCGACATCGTAGTTGTCGAGGGCGTTGGTGGAATTTGCGGGGGGTGCAGATGGCCTAGAGGCCAATCGTGAAGCCATGTTGCGTGAATCTGGCAGCAATATGCCACAGTATTCAGGGTGCTAATTTGAGCTTATTTCCGGTAGCAAGTGAAGTGGGAGATAGAGGTTGTGAGTGATGAATGATTCAATTAAATTGTTGGGATGGGCAAGGTATCGAACATTTAACGCGTGTCTCGGTTCGAAGCGCGTCTAAGTGGAAATGGTGGGGGCTTCCCGCTGCGGCGCTCGGCGGGGCTACTTGTATCTAAGTACCTACTGTGTACCTAATTGATCGAGAGAGGTGGTCCGTGCTCTAGGTCCTTCGTTCAGCTGTCAGACAGCCGAAGAACAACCGCTTACCTAATGGTCTCTTCCGGGACGTTCACGATCTGAAGCTCAAGATCAACCTCGAGCAGCATTCGTAGAACAGCAATCGGAGCTGTTGGGCAGCGCAATTGACTCAACAACATGACCACCCCCACTCCACAGCAGACCTACATCCCCAGCAAGGTCGTCGAGACCGACTATCCCGTCAGTGTACCATGTCAAAGTGAATGAGGAAAGAGATGTGCTAATGGTCTCTAGCTCATCGACAATGACCCGTACGTCGACCATCTCAAGCGAACCCAGCCCGAACACAACAACCGACCCCATTATTCCCCACGAATCCATGCGATCTATATGGTCTATGCGATCTTCTGCTGACATGTACTTCTTGCCTTCATCGATAGACATTTCAAGAGGGTAGTAGGGTACGCCCGGACATCAGACTACATACACGGCACCGTGGCCGCCGCTGGAGGCCCGGGTCTCCTGTGGGCCATGGAGCGCTTCGCCCCCTCGCACGTCGGCCGCGGCGGGTTCATCAGGGCCATGCGTGTCGCCGGTGTCATCGGTGCGATCGGCGGGTTTCTATACTTCTACGAGAGATCGGCCCGTACGTGACGTGCCTTTCTATATATCTATGTCTATCTCCCGACCATGTCATCATGCTGACCGCATACTTTCCCCCGCAGTGAGGTTCTACGGCATGTCTGAGAACGCCCGCGAGGTCGAGCTCGACATGCGCGAGATGGTCGCCAAGGTCAAGGCTGGCGAGCCCCTGTACGGCGTGAGCCAGTTGACGCCGCATATGCAAGGCGTTGCCGCCCGCCAGTCCCGCTACTCGGCCCTCTTCTTTGCCGCTGTGCCCTGGTTCAACTTCGTCAACCACCCCCAGCACGGCGTCGACACAGCCAAGTACTACCGCGCCGCCGAGAGAGAGCTTGAGGCTGAGAGGCAGGGAAGTAAATAGACGGGTTGGGTCGGAGGATCCGTGCGAGGAGAGGGGCAGGAGAGCGAGAGATGTAGAGGAGCGCCACATGCCGTGTACTGTACATAACTAGATCAAACAAGCCATGTGTGGTTGGTGATGGAAGCGTCAATGGCGGGATGCCAGCGTCTACATCAATCAGCAAAAATGCGAGCACGAATGCAAGAAGTCCCTTTGTCGTTGTGATATCGCCATGTTTGACGTGACCGAGTGGCATTTCATATCATACATAATTAACTCTGGCTATATAGAGTCCCATCCACCTACTATTATCCTCATAACTACAATTATCCTCATAACTACAATTACAGACGTAATATAGTAACAAAGTTAAGCAATCACTGCCCAAGTTCTCCCTCCACTATCACGAGGGCCACCCCATGGGATTGATCCCCGACAGATCCTCCTCCAGAAGCCCCATCATATAATTCTTTCCCGAGAACCAGTCCTCCAGCGAACTAGCCTGCATACCCATTCCTTCTACCCTCCCATCCTCGCCCAACCCGACCCCCCCCGTCTGCATCCCCCGTCATCCCCCCCAGCAGCCTCATCCACGGGCATGAACCCCAGCTGCGACAGATACACATCAAACTCACTCCCACCACCCACGGGCCTCGCCGCCTTGGCTTCGACATACAGCTCCGCGACGGTATACAGCACCTGGCAGAGCTGATGCAGCTTGCGCACCGAGGAGGACACATCGCACGCCGTCTCGAGCGATGTGACGAATGCATGCAGGCGCGCTAGGTCCGTCGCGTCCGACGTCTCGATCACGAGGCAGAAAATCACAATGAACGGAATAAACGGCGCGTACAGGATCGTCCAGTGGATGTACACGATCTTGAGCGACTGCTCGTCCGACATGAGCGCCGTGGCCTCAAGATGGCTCGCGATCGCAGCCCGCGCGCTCTCCACGCACTCTGTCGAAAATGTCCTGCTGTGCGGACCGTTGGGGGGCAATGCTCGGTACGTTAGTGAGAGACTTGAGAGAAAAGACACTTCATCCGACTTCAAGGTCAGGAAAAACATCCGCGCCTCGCCGTCGGCGGCGCCTGAGAACTCGTTTAGGAGCGATACTGTCGATGCCATGAGGCGCTGCTGCTCGGCTGCTAGCACCGCGACTTGTTCTATCCGTGCCGACGCCGGCTGCCGGAGGGCCCCTGGTGAGTATAGCCGTTCGTAGATCCGACCTAGAACTCGCGCGTGCTGGATCCATAGCGTCATCACCTCCTTGCCTGGGTACGCGGCCTTCGCGTCTGGCGTCACGTGCGGGAGTGAGATGTCGTAGTCTTGTAGAACCGAGGCTCGTCCCAGCCGGAGCGAGAGCGCCTTGTCTAGCATGTATGTGCACCAGAATAGTAGCGATTTGTCTGCCTTGGTCTGTGGCATGTCGTCTTTCATGCTGTGGATTTGGTGGTAGCCTAGTGTGCGGCACACTGAGGGAGAGGAAAAGGGAGGTGTCAGTCTTGTGCAAGTGTCTACTACGGACTAAAAGAGAATGGATGGGACGTACTATGTGCTGCTCTAGATACGAAGATCCATGCGACTGACGCCCGCGATTCGTCGATGCAGAAACAGGCCTATATCGTTCAATCGTCAGTCAGTACGGTGATGTCCTAACAACTCGACAGCCACCTCCACAACACACAGGGCATCACGTCAAACGTACCCCCATGAGAAGTGCCTCGATGTTTTCGGCCGTCGCCGGCATCATCATGTTGAGCTGTGCCAGCGCGATCTCGAGGTTGTTCTGCGACATGGCCCGGCACTCCTCGTACCGCGCCTTCTTGGTCGCGTCGGCCGCCGTCAACGACGCCTCGAAGAAGATGTACGTCAGCCCCGCGTTCACGATGATGAAGCTGGCCTCCGACGACCCGTCCGTCGCAAAGTACAGTTGCCGACACCGGTCTGCGAAGTGCTCGTAGTCGATGAACGTATACAGGATCGCGAGCATCACCGGCACGGGACCGTCTGATCGAGGTTAGTTAGTTAGTTGGGTATTTAGTCCGATGCGAGCTTTTAGGTCCAGTTTGTTCCACATCCGGATTAAGGGCCCATGGGTAGATCTACTGCTATGAGAGGAATTATAACAGGGAGAGGGTAGGTCTTACGCCTCATGTCACTCAACTGCTCACGAACCAGCGCCATCGGTGGGAGCGGGAGATCTCGGAGGTTTATCCGCGGGACGTTTTTACGGCTTGGCGGGCTATCATCCTCGGACTCATTTTCCGGTACGGGGTTCGTGAAACTCGGCCCCGGTGACCATACCCTGGCCGTCGACCGCTGCCGGCTCCGGTTCTGCATGTTGAGGATCTGCCGGAGCGAGTTCAGCGCCGCATCTAACTTGGGGTTGAGGCTCCCGCCGTCGCCGAGCGTTGTCTTGCGCACCGCATCTGCCACTGTGATGGGACAGGCGTGTCAGTTCGACTACTTCATTGTGCATTCCAGGTATCTTGGAGTGATAGAGGGGTTGGTGTATTTTCATTTTTCGACTTCGAATTTGAGCGTGAAGAGGATAGACAGTCATCAAGTACGTTGAAATGCACGCAGGAGAGTAATTGGAAAAGGTACACTGTTGAATCGCTTACAGAATTCCGAGGCAAAGGCGGTATGAGCCGCGAGCGACGAGTTGCCTTCAAAGGCTTCTGCATCCTCGGGGTCAAACAGGGTCGAGTTGTCGCCATCGCCCCCCTTTTCCGAAGCCGAGATTCCTCTGTTCCTACGACTAGATGTGGCCGAGGGCGTTCTGTCGGCACTCGAGGCAGACACTCGCAAGGTCCTACTCCCATGCATCTGCCCATGCTGGCCATGGCTGGTAGAGTTGGGTGGTGTAATGGTTTCGACGCCAGGGGTCGATTGAGCCGAGACTAATTGCTGTAGAAGAGTCTCGATACCTGCGAGACGGTCCTCTATCTGATCGATTTTACGCTCGCTGTACGAGAGAAAGATGCTGGTTAGTGCGAGATTGATGAAGTAGATTCCTACCTAGTGCCGCTCATAAATCGGAGGGACAGGTGCTACGGATGGATGGCAGTGTGACATGACAGGATTCGGCTTGGGAAGGCCATTCACAGGCACCGCAAAAGGAGTGTACATACTACTGACTAGAAATCAGAACTCGCTGGCGCGGCTCCTTGGGTTTCTGCCCAGCGCCCGTGGAGCTGCACGACCGTCTAGCGCTCCGGCAGTTGGAGCATGGCGTCTCTTTGTCACAGCGAATCTGTCAGGAGAAGAAACATGGACCTGTCAGTTCTCCCTCTATTCATGCAAGAGCAATCGGAGGCTCTTGGTGCAGAGAATTGAGTCTTCACCTTTCTCAGGCGGCATTGATCACACTGTCTCGATATCATCAGCTAAGTCGTCACAAGTACTATAGGATCTTGATGCACTTCATGCAGGTATAAGTGTCTGGGTAGTACCGTATTATGGCGGCGCTTATGCGACGCCAGCCCGCCGAGACAGCACACATACACAGGCGCACAGGATGCCCCGGGGTCCTCGGGCACCCGAAAGAAGTGTGAGATACTTACTGCTCTCCGACTCAAGGCTGGGGGAGACCCATCGCGACTCTCAGCCATCTCGGTCTCCATGCCACTATCACGTGTTCGGTCTTTGTTCCGGGGTTAAGGCAGTTAAGGGAAAGAAGGTGGTCTGAAGTAGTCGGGATGCATAAAGTTGGCGGTCACTTGATAGGTCCTCGATTGGTCGCTACAAAAGACAAGCCTCCGATCTGCCGTCTTTATCTTCCCGTGCTTCGGGAAATGGCTGGCAACTGACTAACAACCTGCTGTTCTTGTGGTTGGAAGGATGGCGGCGAGAAGAGAAGCGGAGTCCGCGGCACCCGAAATGGTTTAGGCTGCTGCCTTTTCCACGACGGTGGAACTGCCCTGTCACTGCATCACGCCGTACTTATATTCACTTGGCAGCAAACGAGGCTTGAATGCCTCCTTCGTCCATTGCTGCAGTGCTGCTTGTCGCATTATGCCTTTAGGATCTAGTGTATGAGAGTAGGTAGGCAGTAGCTACTGTACGTTATGGCATCAAAAACAGTTCACCTTGACTTGAAAAGGGGTTTCAAGAGCATCTTTATTCATAGTGTATCATGGGTATCTCGTTCTTCATGTAAAGTCGTAAACTAAAAGACTCTCCCTTCCCTCGCTAGACTCTTTCAGAACGATGACCATCTCATCATCAAAGCCGACCCAGTTTCGCCGATCATCCCACTGAGCGTCCATATGCTCTTGAATGGCGGCATCCTCGCTTGAAGTCTTGGCAGTAGGTCGAACCTCGATGCTCCGTCCGTTGGTCCGCCCTTCAAGCTCCCATAAACGGATCTCCTCGCCGCGAGAGCTTACGCTCACCGCCTTGCCTCGTGCCGTGATCTCGGCGTCGCTTATACCCGATGTATGACCCCAGAGTCGGATGCCCGGTGATATCGACAGCGACGACGAGCTTGATGTGCACAGATGCAATATCAATGTGTTGTCGGGTAGTGTCGCAAGTAGGTAGGGATGCGTGTATGAGAGACTTATTGGCCCGTCCTGCTGGGCATCTGGGTCGTTTTCTTGGGTGTTTGTTCCATTGGGCAGCGACGGTCTCGCCGGTGATGAAGGCGGCGAAGGCACATGCCGTGATGTTTTATTAACAGGTAGGGTATACGCTAATTGTGTCGTAGTAATCTCAGGGTGCGACTTTAACCTTGTCTTGATAGGGCGTATATGTAGCTCCTGGATACCTAATGACCATCCCCGGATAGTGAAGAAACTATACGCTATAGAAGCGGCCGTGCTCGCAGCCGTTGCCCTTAATGACAAAGCAAGAGGTGCCCGGGAGGTGTGTGATTTTAAAGAAGTGAGAAGGTATGGGGCGGCAAGTTGTGTTTTCGATTCTTCTTTCTTTCCATCCGACGCCTCGTTCTTCGACGCCTGTTCTATTTCGCAGTTGGGTTTAGCCGCCTCACCGTTATCTAGACGACCCGAGGGTGATGGCGGAGAATCGAATGTATATAAAGAGATTAGGATAGACTCGGTCGCTGTTAACAAGTAAGGGTACAGAAACGCGACGCCGATAATTTCACCGTTGCTCGATCCCTCGTGTCTGTATCTCCTCACAATCTGCTTTTGCTCGATGTGTAATCGCCATGTGCCGAAACTGCCGTCGGTGAACCCAAGGGCAATATCCAGACATTTCTGCTGCAGAAACTGGCCATCGAGTGCCATGCAGCTCGGCGATACGCAAGAGTCATCCTCGTCCAGACGTGCCTGGGCCACGAGCTGTTTCGTCTTCAAATCCCATGCACGAAGACCAGTGCCCGGATCTGCAGTCACGGCGATCCCCTCCAACACTTTGACCAGCATTTTGGGTGTTTCGCTCGTCTCCGGGAACCTGGGTTCGCGGCCCAGCTGTAGCTCCTCAACGGCGCACTTCCCTCTCGACCAATTATGGCGAAGTTTGTATTGACTCTTCCAGTCGCGGCCCTCTCGTTCATCTCTGTCTCCGGTGCGCATGTCTACCCATCCTCCCTTCCGACCGTCTGCCCATATCGCCCGACGCGACGAGTAGTGCAGCTTTCCATCTCGGGCCGAGCCGGTGCGAAAGCCGGGGAGACGAAGGGCGCGGGGTAGCACGAAACGGGAATAATACAGACGCTTCCAGATCTGAGAGTCGCCGGACAAATGGTAGAAGCGATCGGACACGGGGGCGAGGTTCAAGAGGTCGGGCAGGGTGAGGAACGATAGGATGCGCACGAGCAGTTCGTCGGACAAGGGCGACAAGAGATCGGGCGCGGCGGTACGACGGCATCGCTTGACCGCTGTTGGGCGCGACACGTCATCCGTAGGCTCGCGTTTCCGTTTTTCCAGCATGTTGTAGTCTTGGGTGTAAGGGCCAGATCAGCAGCAGGCGTTTCTTGCTATGGGCCATTCCAAGAACGTTGTCTAAGACTATGTAAGGACGAATAGAGTTCTAGTTTGTGTTGTGGGAGGCGTTGAGCTGCTTAGCGGCGACCTTCGGTGATATCGGAGTTATGTATCTAGACCCCTAGACTTCAGGAGGGGTAGTATTCCATCCGATCTATAACATAGCACGACAGAATATAAGAATTTGTCGAGCATCATAGCAATCCGGCTAACGAATATAATTAGGTACCAATTCTATGTTTCAACGGTGCTCATTGCTAATAGACACTCAGACTGCTTGCTCCGGTAACCACCCTATCCAGGTTCTGACTTTTGCCAGCGCAAACGTAGCCCAGAACATCAAAGCACTTCCCATGGAAATATGAAGCGGCTGCTGAAGATATTGGCCAAACCACACACTCCGCCTCCAATGCAGATAGGCACCCGTGGTGACCTGGTACTCCCACTCCTCTGTTGTCAGACTTCTTTTGACCAGCTTCTCGGTTAAGAGAGCGTGGGATGCCGCTTGGTTCGTGGAGAAGGCAATATGCGGGCGTAATAATTAGTGTTGACGCATCGCTAACTATCAGCATTTTACCCCCCCGCAAAGGCCGCATGTGGGGAGCAATAGTCGATTATGAGATGCACAAAAGGTGAAGCGATTTTTTGAATCACTTCAAGATATGCGGGCGCAAGGACAGTTTCGGCATAAGCCCTCTGCTTCTCCCAGACTTCGGGCCTGACCTTTCCGGGTGTGAGTTTGGTGTGGTGCCTTCCGTCTACGTCGGTCATAATGTCAACGAGGAAAGACACTGGAGCATTAGTATACCTGCAAAAGTTCAGAACACGATCGCCATGCTCAATGGACCCGCTCTTCCCAGGTATGTTGTAGCTGTATAGCCGCATTAATGAACAAATCCGTGCCGGTTTCACGAAGGAGCAAATTCAGCAGGCTTTTCACGGCAACCTCCCTGGTAACCTCAACGAGAGAGAATCAGCAGTGTATAACCTCGCATTGAGACTCGCAAAGCCCCAGGGCCCATTGGTTAACGAAAGCTTCGAACAAGCAAAGGCAATCTTGGGAATAGACGGGGTTGCGGGGATTGCGCATATCGTGAGCGGTTATATCTATGTTGTCTGATATTAGGTGCTGGTGCCCCAGAGCCAGCGGAGGGTATGTTTCAAAGCTACCAAAAACCCGAAATTAGAAAGTGAGTAGTGCTTAATTCACGGTGTTTGCTATTGAGAAATATACCCCCATCGCCGTTATTAGGACATTCTTTTCTTAAGCTAAATGCTAATACTGTCTCTGAAGTGGTATGTCGAAAACCGCCACATGGACCGCAAATCCCTTCATCGTCAAATTGCGGTAACCCGCTCTCAAAGAATCCACAGCCGCTGTGAAATCAAAGGAAAGGCCATTCAGATAGTCGGCCTCTGACAGTTCGATCACCCCTCCACCCCCTTTATTGATGTTCAATTCCTGGGCCGTCAAGTAGCTTCGACTCTCTTTACGTATCACCTGTGCTTCGTATAACCTGCCGCCATGATTACCAACACCCAGCTCGATGGCATCGCCGTCATTGTAGGGGTAAGTAGTGCCCCATTCTGTAGCTTCCTATATAAATGGCTAATCCATGATGAATTATACAGTCTGGGAGTGGCATTGGTAGAGAAGCTGCATTCTCTATTGCCGAGGCCGGCGCAGCAGTCATAGTTTTCGCAGACATGAACGAAACGATGACGAAAGCGTCGTCGGAAGAAAGCAAGAAATATGCGAGCAACAAAAGCTACCGGACTACAACCTTCAAAATGAACGTCCAAGACGACAAGTCGGTACAGGATATGGTGGACTACGTGGTAAAAGAATTCGGCCGCCTTGACTACGTCGTCAATGTTGTTGGGGTGAGTGATGCGTACTGTATCCTGGTCTCGACCAGATTGCGCGGGGAAACTAACAAATAATTTGCCAGCTCAGGTTGATAATGGTGTTAATGCACCCATTGCCGAGACCGATATCGATAACTTCGACCGTATCATGCGCATCAACGCTCGCGGTAATCTTGTCTGTATATGTGCTCAGGTGGCAGCGATTGCGAAAGCAGACACCTAAAACTTGGACTAGCAGGAACGGCAAACGCGACATTGGCCGCAGAGTCATCATTAACCTTGCATCGGCCAATTCGTTTGTTGGTCTGCCCAGAAAGGGCCCCTATACCATTTCGAAGCATGCCTTTAGGAGAATCACCAAGATGGCAGGTATGTATCGTATCTCACGACGCGATGGCGGGGCTTTAAAATTCAGGTTGTAGCCTATACTACGCAGGCCTTAACCACGCCCCCGAGGGTATTCGCGTCAATGCCGTGTGCCCAACCTAGGCCCGCACGTCGTTGCTAGACGTAGAGTTGAAGAAGAATCCCAAAGTGAAGGGGATGATCTCTGTTATCGTCCCCATCAACCGGGTGGCCGAGTGTGGGGAAGTGTCCGATACCATTGCGTTCTTGTGCGGCCCAGCTGCGAGCTACATCAATGGCATGAGATTAATTACTTGTAAATGCTGCTGTAACTACGACTGTACGCCTGTTCTAATCATCGGTCGGGAGCTATAGCATAGTACACGATACACATAGAGTATTCCACCATGTAATTATTCTGGAGTTGTGATTCCTTTTAGTTGCAGCTACCGCGGGGCAATGCCCAACATTTGCTTCAATAGACGTAGGGAAGTACAGTAAACCTCTATAGCCCACAAGAATCAAAACATGTCTCACTTTTGCTAGCACAGTACATTTCACTTTGGCCGAATATGGACCTAATAGAAGCTATACTTCCACTACTCTCATGAGCAGCGAGCTTCCACATCTATTAGATTACTCGCTGGCAGGACATAGCGATTCATCCTTGAGGCTGTGGGAATAGACGGCCCGTGTTTAGCGTAAGCCTTGCGACCACTACGTCTCTATTGCTCCGAATAATGCAAACTATCGGGCAATACGGCCTTAGCAATTCGTTCTTGGAATATATGTCCTTGTGCGTATGAACTTTATTAATCTCACCATATCAAATAGAGCAGAGACATATATAAGTGTAGCAGATAAGTAGTCGTATTTAGGATAATCAAGAGGACAAAGGGGGCTGAGGTGCACGGGGACTTAGAGGTACTTATATACAGGAGATAGGGCTGTAAGTCAGACCTGCTTGGCCAACACAGCCGAGTCGCAGAACCTAATGCCCTGCAGCCCATGTTACACTATTTCAGTGAGAGGAAGCGATAAGTTTCCGGCTGGCTGAATAATCATTGGCAGATTACGCATTCAAAAAATAGTTTTCGCTCCCTTCGACGACAGTAAACCCGAATCCAGACTTCATCTGGCCTATCCGAAGTGACAATTGACCCGATCCGGCGCACTTTCACTACATCTTGCCATTGGATATCCTGTGCCAGTCTATCAAATACGGTGTTCGTCGGCCACAGAGAGTGCAAATCCTCTGAATAACCTGATGAGCACTTGGGATGTTTGTATCACTCGCGGGAATTGTGGTTAGTATGAGCTCTAGAGCAGAGCTTGACGATATCGTGGCAATCTTCGTTATGGGGTGAGTCTTTTTCATAAGGCTGGAAACCTCGACGAGAACCACGAGAGTGCCAGGAACCCGGTTGTTCAGAAAGACTAGCAGCAGCCTCCTCATTCCACTTATCAAATCACACCCGAAATTGTGTTCAGTGGTGCGGGTAATCAAACACGGAGGGTATACTGACTCTAGACGATATCCAATGGCTTCCCAGGCTTCACAATCGATTTCAGCTGCATATCTTGCCGAAATTGAACCAGGACGGGACATCGTCATCAGTCCGATGGGCTCATAGGATAGAAAGATATGGTGCCGCGAGTGGATGCGCACGCGGTTACTTATGTATATCCTCGCGTTACGAGCCAGTGTGCTAAATCTACTCGGAACAGAGATAGGCTGACTTCCCGGAGCGAGCTCGTATTTCCCATCGTCACCACCAAGACCGACTTGGGGACCTCTCCAAAGCGGCAAGCCAATTCGAGTATCCGGACTGCATGGGTCATAGCAATTCAACAAAGCTATTGCAGTGCCGATTCTCTGGTCCAAGTCCAATAGCGGGAGTTCGATCTGCAAACCTGAGTTGGTCATTGTGAAATGTGATTCCCTGCTCGAACCTGGAATGTGTAGGTGATTTAATCCCTGGAAGCACCCCTGATATTCTTTAGCTGATTGCGCCAAGATACTTCGAATTTGGCTTTTGGGGTTGAGCAGCAAGGTACAAGGCATCCTATATCCAGCTGCCAGCACATCGTGTCCATCGTCTCTCTTGACAACTTCTCCCAGGAGCCTCTGAAAGGCGGCATCACCTTCCCCATAGAGAAGAGGCATGTTGACGTTGAGCAGCCCCAGCAGGCAGTAAGCTTTGTCTTCCTTTCTACTCGTTTGCCTCCTGGAAGCCCAGCTAAGCTTCTCGGCGACACCAGCCCATTTCCATCTCGCGAGGTCAATTCCTGTAATTTCGGAGATGGTTCGTCCAAGCTCATTCCTACCTCCGTGCATTTGATCGGAGTGTCGCAACTCGAACATCGGATGCCAGTCTGCGCCAAAGAATCGAAGTATTTGAGGCGCCAGAAGTTCCTGCAGCGTCCAACCACGGGTAAACCACTTGCTCTTTCGAAAAGCAGACTCAGGTTTTGTAAAAGAGTCGTTGAAAGCCTCTACGGAGGGAACGTCTGATAGATACACAAAGCACATGCGTGATCGGAGGTACCATTCGTACATGGAGTTGATCGCCTCACTCAACTCAGCACTACTGCTCTTGTCGATGCAGCATGTATCGATCCAAACGTGCTCCACCCCTTTATAATGCGGTACCCATGAATCATCATCGTTAGCCGTTGACCATTCCCAAACTACGCGACAAGCTGCATCTATTTTGAATAACCCGCCTTCTTGACATGGAGCGGATTATCACGGAGGTCTTGAAGGGTCACTTCTTCACTTTCCCATCTGTGTGAGAGCGTTACGTAGGGCGGAATGGCATCATCGAAAAATTCTTGGAGCTGACGAGTCCTTACATTGAGCAGACGCATATTTATTGCAAAAACTGAGCTTCGCCGTAGCAGAAGATTGACCAAGTTGTGATGGACGGCAAATGTGGGATGTTATAGCATTGCGAGTATGCGGGATGCAACCAAAGTTGATCAGGCTCTGTGACTGAGGTTGGGTTTCTGAAAAGTGACTAACGAAGTAACTAAGGACGGAGCATAGCCGCATAGCTACATATGTACCATATAACGTGCGAGGAGTGTGGCTGTGTCGCAGTGGACCTGTCATTCAGCCGCAATGGATGCATATTTTCATCTCGGTAATCATATTGCAACCGATCTAAGGAGGCTTCCTGCAATGATGTGTATCCAAGTTTTTATCTCCAAGCCGCGTCTTCTTATCCGTTCGTTGTAGCTCGATCAGTCAGCACACTCGGGTGTTGGAGAGACCTTCGCGCATCCTCTAAGGCTATCTGTGTAAGTTTCTAACCCGGCACCGAAGCATCCTATGGAGTAGTAGACCTGTTGGTTTCATAACGATGCCTCTGGTAGGTCCACAGCGAGTTAAAAGCGATCCTCCTTGTTGATCAACATCTTCACCGCACGTGCGGATCGCCTCGTCAAATATTTTCTCTTGATCTCAGAAACCTGTCATCTAAACCAACCCAGGTAGAAGGCTTGACTTCATTTACAGTACTCAAAGCCCAGGGTCCCCGCGCCAAGAGTTGCGGGGAAACATCCCCACACTTGACGACTACTTGCTTGAGTTGGAGTAGTAGGTATTCTCCTAATGGAAGTTTGAATCGTGTATTTCATCCAAAGAAACATTTTGAAGCATTATCATCTAAAATCTCGGCTTATTGGTAGCATCATGCCTATATTTAAGAGCAAACACCCCGACATTTCGTGTAAGTCAATCGTTGATTTCTGCTGGACTTTGATCTCACCGACTCATCGGATAATAGTTCCCGAGGATGTTACGATATGGGAATGGTTGTTCGAAAAAGACTCAAAAGCCTGCCCTTTGAATAAATATCCAGAGGAGCAGCTTGCTGGATATGTGGACGCGCTTACGAAAGAGAGGGTATCGTGGAAAGATGTTAAGGAGGCAGCGACCAGTATCTCGACTGTACTAGTCAAAGAATACGGCTTGGGGGAAGGCGATACCCTGTCATTATTCAGTCGGAATACGATATGGTACCCTGTGATGCTATTCGCGGCTATGCGTGTCGGTACGCTTCATCTTTTTACTCGTAATTTCCGCATGTGGTGATATAGATACACTTACTAATGATGGATGTTGGCGGTGTGCGTAGGTAGTGTGGTGTCCGGAGCGTCACCTGCATACAATGTTGAGGAGATGACATATGCGCTCCGCACAGCAAATGCTAAATTCATCGCGACACATCCAACATCAATCGATATTGCCGCCCAAGCGGCGAGGAATGTCGGAATACCGAAGAGGCACATATTTCTCCTCGAGGGCCAGCTCGAGGGATATACTACCATCAAGGCGCTTATCGAAAGGGGTCAAAAACATGGGGTTTCTAATCAAGTTCCGTGTGCTAAGTTGCCTCAAGGCAGAAAGAATAAGGACGTATGCGCACTCCTTAGTTTCTCATCCGGCACAACAGGGTTGCCGAAAGCTGTAAATCTCCCTTAAGCGAATCAACGGATCTGTACTAATTGTTCATAGGTCATGATATCGCACCAAAACGTGATTGCACAGTCGTTACAGATGCAGCCTATCACACCACCAGATCATAAGAAAGTCCTGGGTGTTCTGCCCATGTTCCATATTACTGGTCTCGTGCATGGCCTTCACTTGCCGCTGGTAATCAATGCCGAGGTCATTATGATCCCGGCATTTAGCATGGAGACGATGCTGGCGACGATCGTTGAGTACCAGATTCCAGAAATTCTTGTTGTGCCTCCTATTCTTATCCGTCTCGTGCGCGATCCTATCGTTGATACATACGATCTACGCTGCGTGAAGCGTATATCGAGCGGCGCTGCCCCCATTTCTGAAGAAATTCTTCACCTTCTTCAACAAAAATTCCCAGCGAGCGGGTTCAAGCAGGGGTACGGCATGACGGAATCATGCTCCTGCATTACAGCTCACCCACCTTGGGCATATGACTACCGCCATGCCCATAAAGTGGGCACCGTCGTCGCAAGCACGGAGGTCAAGCTGATTAAAGAAGATGGAACTGAAGCCGATGTGGACGAGCCAGGCGAGATCTTGGCAAGAGGGCCGCAGGTGGTGATGGGATATTTGGATAATGAGAAAGCTACACGTGAGACGTTTGATGCTGACGGCTTCTTGCATACGGGTGACCAGGGCGTAATTGACAGCGAGGGATTCATTACTATTACTGATCGTATCAAGGAGCTGATAAAGGTCAAGGGAATTGGTGTTGCCCCGGCCGAACTCGAAGACCTCTTACTTGGCCATTCGGCAGTTGAGGACTGTGCTGTCTTAGCAGTTCCTGACGAACGCGCTGGTGAACGGCCCAAAGCATTCGTGGTCCTTAAACGGGGACAGAAAGCTGATAAGGCTACAGGCCTCACGCTTCTTGATTACGTGAAGAAGAGCAGAGTGCGATATAAGTGGATAAAGGAGATTGAGTTTGTGGAAGAGATACCTAAAAGTCCAAGTGGCAAAATTCTTCGGAGAGTGTTACGAGATCGAGCAAGAAAGGGTATCAAGGGAGTTGTTGTGATGGCGCAGGATATGCGATCAAGATTGTAGAGTCGACTAGTATTTGGCAGGGTTGTAGAAATGAAAATTATGCCCTGATAAGCTTCAAACGGAAATAAGCTGTTCTTCATTCATCATGACAGTTTCTAGGGAAGACTTACTAAGGCGGTAGCCTATCGTAAACCGCCCCGAAATCCGGGGTATGATAACTACCAAGAGATATAAGAATAGAATACCCTGGGTAAAGGAAGAAGTTCTGTCCACTTTGCTAGAGATAGGATACACACTCAGATTCATTACACTCATGGGTGACACTTCACGGTATACAACCTAGGGGGCTACGATGTAAAATTGGACACAAGATTCAAAATACTTCGCATATAGTCATCCCATCTCCCTTAATCAAACAGGGATTCGGAGACCCGACAGTGAGGAACTCGGGCTGTATTAATCACTCCACCGCTCATACTCTTCTCCGTTCCGTCACCTCCCGCTTCACGACAAAGCCTTAACATACTCGTCAAACTTTTCCGTCTTCGCAGCTGCTAAGTCTACAGTAAAGTAAGCATGAATAGTGTGCCTGACAATTGAACTAGCATTGTTCGCTGGCTGAGACGGTGCGGTAGGGGCCAATGCATATGCGAACTTAGCAGCCTTATCATTCGGGTTGAGGGCCGTCTTCGCATTATCAGCCGTCCAGCTCGCGCACTGACTACAGAGTGCTGTCAAGGTCCAATGTGTAGCATTGGCTGTAGAGCCTTGTAGCACACTATACGTCGCATTTGGGTAGGGAACAGGAGGCGTGCGGGCGCTTCGAGTATTATGTTAGTCGGACATTTCTATCTAAGAGGAAGGAAAGATATACAAAACAAGGGTTCAAGTGACTGAAAATTTGCGCAAGATAAAAGAATGTCACATACTCGGCCCATCGAGATGAAACAATGGTCTTATTCCCATTCGCCCAGGCGACGGTAATAGGATTCTTGGTCATCTTGCCACCCCAAGCGACGGCTGCCCAGCCTGCAGCTGCCTTGGGAGCCACGATCTGTACCAGGATGTCAAAAGGATCCTGCTCAACAGCCGGCAGCGCTACCCGGATATATAAGTCGCCAGCCTTGGTCTCCGAGTAACAGACACTCGTCACAGGGTCACAGTACTGCGCTGCATTGGCAATTGAAGTAAGCGCCAGTGCTGTTGCGCTTAGTGTCGAGAAAGAAACCATTGTGTAGAGGAAAACTGATGGTTTCTGCGAGATCGACCTGAGATGGATTGCGAAATGTCAGAACGATGAAATAGGCAAGAGTTTGAAGCTACTTACCAGATCGATATCTCATCCTCGGAAGGTCGCAGTCTTATACACACAATTGAAATATGCCCCATGACAAATCCGATAAAAATCATTGGTTCTCTTTCCCGTCCTTGATATTATCACAGAAAAGCACTGGTTGGAGTCTTCGCGGCTGATGTGATCCATTTAAGGTAATGTAGGGCGGGATTATTTGGATCAAGATCTGCATAATGGATGCAATCTCGGCAATCGTGATACGTATATTGTATAGAGGAGGAGGATAGTGCACTCACAACTCCGGTTAGGAGATTATATCTCAATGCCTATAATATGGTGGCAACCGGACTATCAAATTCTCCAGGCTAAATGTGGGCTACGAACCGAATCACTCCTAAGACCTCGGATCGGAAAGCATCCCGTCATGATAAGAGGTCAATAAAAAGGGGCTATCATATACTTGAGTAAGGTTAGTTATATCGCATGGCAATTCAAAAGGCAGCATGGGTCTTAAGGCTCATTGTTTACTTCCTGCTGTCTTATAGATTCAACCGTGAAAAACATGGGGACTCAAATGGTGCAATTGGCTCGCTCTGGATGATACCTTAGTAGGAGGAAGTCTATCATATATGTGCGCTCTATAGTATGATTATAAGAGTCCATGCTACAAAGTTATTGAGTCGAGGGCCGATCATCTAATTTACGCCACCCAATTTCGACCGGCGTCTGTGACTTTTGTGACTGTTGAATTTTGCTCTAGGTGTTGAGAACGTTTTCCTAGGGTAGCATAAGGCTTGACAATGCCAAATCAAAAGGACTCATTGCGCGTCAAGCATAGCGTTGCAGTGCAACCGATTCTTTGTTCTATCTCCTTAAACATGAAGACATGTTTCGTAATCAGGGGCTAATAACCATGTGATGTGTGGCGCACTGTTCCCCTCAGCCCCAATTAACCAGAACCATCAAAGTCCAGTTGCGGTCCGGTCTCTAGCAAGCTATCTGCTACGAATACCACACAATAAGAACTCGCGATAGACTAGTCTAGCAGTACTAGATGCAGTAGAGAGGGACTTAGCTAATATTAGGAACGAGTGTCTTGATTATTTCTTATAAGATTGGTATTGTGATGTTTTGTGATCTGCTCGGATCGCTCTGGTATGCACCATCTCTACTGAGGCTTGAACTCTACTCCCTTCGGAGCCCTCCTTGGCGTACGCTTATTCAATCGTCGAGGAAATCGGAAAGAGTCTGAAAAAAAATCTTGTCGAAAAGCTCTGAACAATCGTCCAACGCCGATACTACCAACACAAGCTAACTATTCAAGTATTCCTTACCCAATCCCGGCAGTACTGGTACATGCTTGCGTCATACACCTAGGTAGTCTAAGGTAGGTGCATCCATCTTCTCGACAACACCCTTGATGGATCGAAATGGGTATCAACCTATATTTAAGCCATATGTTCGTAGTAAAGACCAATCATGATAATTAACAGATTACGTCCTATAATGCTTGCCAACCATCACTTACGAGCCCTTATCCCGATTTGTTCTACACCACTGCGCACAATGCATAACTTGGCCTTGTCTGTCTCGGTCACGAGCAAACCTTGTGTTGCTGTTCTATATCAAGCTTTAGACCCTCCTGTCATCAACGAAGTGAGAAAGCCACGCAAACCTGGTGGTATGTAATTCCACACTGGAGCCTCCCAGTCTTGCATTTGTCAACTAACTGCTATCTACACCTTAGGCTACCAGGATTCTGGTGCAGATATCGCTTACACCCTCAGGGAAAGGGCAAATGTAGATATCATCATATATGCAGAGGCTCCAAATCCACTAGAATCCATCGGGTGGTGCTTTCCAGATACCGACGAGGGAATTTTGTCTGCAGTCGAGAAAGGTACAACTCACTTATGGGCTAATACCATACTCTTCGCATCGAACCCACTACAAATATCGTCGCGTCTATCTAGTTACGAGAATCAGCTCCGCATCATAGGACAACCACCAAATCTGGTCGAGAGATTTGACGATAAGGCGATCTTGAATGACCTTCTTCGCCAACGTCAAACCTTAACATTGCCCCGTGCTGGTACCGTCTCTGCAGGCCAGGACTACAATATATCGCTGGAAGCGCTAAGAGACGCATTTCCGCTCGTCGTGAAACCCGTTCGAGGAAGAGGGGGCCATGGCGTCAAGGTGTGCTCAACTTGGGATGAGCTGAATCGACGTATTAAAATTCTCTTTGAGGAGTCGCCTGTCGTTCTTGTGAGAGAGTTTCTGTCGGGCGAGGAAGCCACCGTGACGGTGATGCCACCATCTGCTGACAATCCCCATTATTAGTTGATACTTGTTGTTTCCCGTTTCAACCACGAGGACAATATTGCCCCGTATAACGGCGTTGTTACCGTGATGGCTAACTCGTGTCTGGTTTCAGCCGATGAATATTTGAAGGAACTGGAATATGCACATATACAACGACAATGCGAGATGATCGCCGAACTCAGGAAGATCACTGCACCCATCCGTATTGATATCAGGCGTTTTACTTCTGATCTGAAATCTCCGTTTGATCTTTTTGACGTAAACTTAAAACCTGTAAGCTCAACATTTTTAAATGTCCACTGTCCGTTTCGTTGATTCTCACAAGAGTCTCGGAACATGACTGGTCCTGGTAGACCTGGTAGATCAGACCAAGCTAGTCTTACGGCTCTTGCAGCTGCGGGTTTAGGGTGGGACTATCCAGCCCTCTTAAAGTGGTTACTGACCTCTGCTACCTCTCTTGGTCATTTGAGACGTGTTGTACCGTTCGATCAATAAGGAAAAGTTCGTCAGGCTAAGGCGTGATGATCATCCATAGCCCTGGCGAAACTCCTTTGGTCGATTAACATGGTTTATCATGGGAACTATCTCCTATTATGGCGAACCGCGGCTTCCCAAACATAATGTTAGCATGCTGCGAACTTTGAATATCGAGGCTGTTAGAGGGTTTGATTCTAATGTGAAGATGGGTGCTGGTAGGTCACTGCTGGCATCTCCTATTCCGGTGGTTGTAAGAGATGCTTTCCCTTAGCCTTTTGCCTTAGAAGAACAGCTTCTTCTCCCGAAAAAGGCAATTTGATGATTAATAGGGCATGAGTTTAGGTGGTATCTAGACATAAGTAGGCGTGTCATGAACCTTAGTATATAGTAGGCAATAGACCCTTGTTGCTTCACGAGGGTCCCTAAAACACGTACGTGAGGCTATTATGACTATATACAGAAATCTCTTTGTCTCTATGCCTTGTGACAAGGCGTGAGTACGACGCCCCGTGTGTGATGCAACTCCATGCTTGGGCCGGAAGCAGCTCACGCTCCCTCGATACCAGTTGCCTCAAACCTCCACCTAGACTGCTGAATGATTAGGATTATTTATTGTAGTCGAGCGTCAACATTCTTAGCGTGTTGATCAACTGCTTTAGGGCCGGGGAACGTAGTCACCAATGAGTTATCTTGGTCGAGAGTAAATGCTAGAACAGCCAAAGCGGAAGACTTCCATCCTGGTATGCGATGGCGTTTGTTGTAAATGATGACCCAGATGACGAATACCACAGCGGCCAACTCTTCAACTAGTGGTAGTATGAGCCATTGCCAACGAATGCGAACGAAAACGACTGATTCCACACGCGCGCCATGCGCAAATTCCACGTTTGAGCCCTTACTAAGGGACCGTAAATAGTCTGTCATGGACTCGGCAAGTGCCGCGAACACAGTTGGAACGTCGGTGTTTAGAAACGCTACTCCAGTCCCTATTCGGTCCGTGTCTTTTCCCTTGATAGCATTCCCAGCGATGATATGAGACGTGAAAGAGTTGGATTCGAAGAAATAAACCGCACTTGACCAGTCAAACGCGTTAATAGTGAAAGGCGGATCTATCGGTCCGCTTTCTGACTGATTAAACGTAATATTGGGAAAGTTATTCAAGTCTACTTTGGGATCACGCCAACCAGGCTCCAACTTTGTGGAGCTGTGAGAGAAAAGAAGTTGAGAACCATTGGCGGTAATGTTTGAATACTCGTGTAAGGATAGCGATAATGTGCATTCTGTGATATTTTCTGCTCGAATCCCAGGGTCGTTGAAAGACGAGTCCTCGCCACTGTTTGACTGAAACACGGCGACTTGGAGGAAATCGGTTGGCACACGAGTATTAGAGGTACTGATCGCAGGAAATAGCGTGTCATTTGCAGCAACTAGAAGCGCTGTGGCCGAATCCGTAAAGACGTACTCAGTTGAGAAATAGACATTGCCGGGGGTTGTATAATTGCAGAATATGGTACTGGCAGGTCCTTCTTTTGAACAGACTTTCGTCGCCTCTGCCGTGTCTTTAATGTCTCTGCAAGAGCTTGAAAACCCAAGAGACTTGAACGTCCCATCCCAGCTGCAAGCTCCGCCACACCGAAATTCGTCTGGTGACTTGATGTTGTAGATCCCTCTCAAGATGGCTCCCTGGATACCGGGATCCCTGGACGAGACTGTTCTTCATCGTTAATTATACGGACGACATGTGGTGCTCGTGTGCGGGTGGTGGGAACTAACTGCTTGGGTTAAGGATTCCATTCAGAGGTGTCTGGTGTTGGTTCGTATCATAACGTCGGGTAAACCCAAAAACCGCTGTATCATCAGGTGTCGTGACATTCTGGGCCTTGAGTTCAATAACCTGCTGTGTAAAAGGATCTGCTGCGAGAGAGAATATGATTACGAGCGCGCCCACTGTAGCTAGGCCCCATCTTCCTTTGAGAACAAACTCGGCAGCACCTTGAGGTCCACGGCTTGTGGCATCATATAACTCGAACTGCCGGAGGCGACGGGGAGCCGTCTTGAAATCAACCCATTTCAACTGGCCGATAGCTTCGCCGACGGAATGCAACTGACTTGCTTTGGAAGCGGTAGTGAGAATAGCAATGACTGCGTTCAGAGATAAAGGCACTTTCCAGACCTGATAGTAAGCCTTATCCATTACCCATACTAGGATTGCTACCTGTGCAGCAAAGAACACAACACTCAGAGCAAGCGTGATAAGTTCTGGGATCCAGGATGCGGGCTCCTTGGTTTGGGCGACCATCAGAGTATCAGTAGTACCATCATTGGCCAGGGCTACCGTCTCGTATGCTCCACGCTTGTCCGCCAACCTTGAGTTGGAATTTCCACGAAAGAGTTCGTACTCGACATGGTGATTTGAGGCCATAATGAGGTGGGAGACCCCAACACTCTGTCCGGGAATTGGGCGTAGCGCGTAGGTGAAAGGTGATCATCAGAATTCGTCCATGTCTTCTCGAAGCGGGAGATTGGGGGTTTTTTGTCCCAGCGCAGTGGGTTGTGTATTTTGGACCCCAACAAAGAAACTGTCAGTAGTGTTGACTGCCAAGCTTCAGCTGTGCTGTCCTTGCCAACATCCCAAGAGTATGGAGTCTCTGTATCCCAGGGTTACGTTCCTATGTATATCTACTTAGCTTTACTCACGGTAGCTGAACCAGGCCTGCAGGCCCGTCTAAATTATCGTTCAAATATCTATGCTACTTCGTCAGAAATAGATATCAAGCAACACGGCAAAAGATGGTATATCGTGGACTGAAACAGAGGGCATCACACTTCAAGTTATTTGGAGACTAAGCGAGCCCCTTCGGCTCCCTGTTTTGGTACGTTTTATCCCCAATTCGGAAATGGAATCTCTTTTGGAGTTGAGACTCGTGGGATGGCTGTGGGTAGGCGCCAAGGGCCTGTCTCTCGTAGCAAATTAGAACCTAGGAAGATGTGGGTGGGTAAGCGTGCGTCTCAGGCTAGTGCTTTCAGGTCCTTGGCATCGGGCTGCTGTAAACGGCCCTAATAAATAAAGCAAGATGCATGGCAGCGCAAAGTAGCATGGACTAACAGTTGGACCTGTATAGCAGTTTAAGTCGTGCGGGTTATATTCAGTTTGCTGATATTGATTGAAGGGACGAAAGTTAGCTGGTTGTAGAGCAGTAAAATGAGGTTCACGATACTTGGTTTTGGTGTTTGGGGGGTCTCGTCGCATACCTGACCCAGTATGAAGTACAGTAACTATTCACTGTCTGTTTAGGTAGCGCACTTTGGTTGCCTAACGCACACTATAACTGAGTCACTATAACTGTAGGCCAGTGCCAACATGGCCTAAATATAGAAAGCTCGAAGTATACCTACTACAGTAGATATATCGATCTTTATTTAAACTTGGTTGCAAGTGGCATTCGGAGGGATTGAACTTTTTGCGCTGGAGACTTCTGTACCGCCCGAAGCCGCTTCTACATATCAAGTTCGATTGTTTAAGCCGCTGTATGACGCTGTATGAACTTCATAATAGTACGCTGTAGTAGCGCGTTTGTCATCTAACGCTATTATCCACTGTAGCTAGGGCAGAGGTCACTTCAATGATCATCTCTCGTCGACCAACGTTCAAGCGCACCCAATAGCTTCAAATGTACGGCTCCATCACCCGTAGCCTCTAGGACCGACTGGAACATATCATCTCCAATCCTACGACAGAAAATGAGGAACCCTGCCCAGATGAAGTCTGTATAGCTGACAGTCGAGCCCATGAAGAAAGGTCCCGAAGGATCCTCTTTCAATATGGCCGTGACGGCCTGAAAATGAGGCGCCGCTGCCTTATAGGGCTTTCCGTCTCCGCCATGCTCTTTCTCAAACTGATCTAGAGGCATGCCTATAGCTTTTGAGCGAGTCTCGTGCCAGTAGGCATGATTACACTCCTTCAAGAGGCGTCTCACAACATTCGGAGCGTAGATGGGTTTCAAAGCTTCGCGACCGGTTATTAAGTGACCTTCTACCTTCTCTCGGAGAGGCGAGTCCAAGTGTAAGCTTGGTGAGGGGTGATCTTTCTCGATGGCCTTTGCAATGTTCCATGAGTCCATTATGTACGTTCCATCGGACATGATCGCTGTAGGAATGGTGTATAGTTTGGTATCCTCGGGGAAGCTAGGTTGTATACATTAATCTTCCGTCGCACCTCACGTAATAACTCGGCAAACCTGCAAGATGTTGCACTTACTGTCCCCGAAGCCTCGGTTTGATGTTAGGATATTCAAGCTGCCTAGGATGTTAGGTTCTTGTCTCAATTTGGTGCTTCTGGGGGAAGGAAAACAATACCCATTCTGTTTCATAGTCTAGTCCCTTGTAGTTCAATAAGAACCGGGCTACATTTATGAGTACTAATTGAAGCCGATGTCTAGGGAATGCCTACTTTTCCACGCGTTCAAATTCCATGCTTTGTTTTGAGGGCCACTACTTCCTAGGTCGAAGAGAACGATTTTCGAAGCTGCCATGGTCGCGTGATGTTGAGATAGTACCTAGTACTCAGGCGAATGAGAATGTTGCGTTCTGATACCTAGGTAGCGAAACGCCGTTAGTTTCTCGCTATTTATTGATAGAAGACTAGGTAGGTAGTCATAGGGAATGACCTAAAATGGTCTTCTAGCGGAGTCGATGGTTTTTATAGGGACGGACAGCCCTCGGCGCATCGGCATATCGGCGCTTTTAGGTGTATAGGACATTTTCTAAGTGTAGGCCATAGAAAAGAGCCACGAATCAATCACCTACCTCTGTAGGCATCGGACGAAACCCTACATCCGGGTTATAGCTGACTCTATTTACCTGGGGTACTGTAGACCGCAGAAGGGCGTCGACGACAAGTGAATGCCACACCTTCGCTTCGCGATGTCGGATGGAACTATGCTATACTCCCACTGACTGATGTCATATGGAATAGCGCTTACGGTTGCCCCGCACACGGCCCGCCTACAGGTACTAAATCACACGAAACGGTTCTCAGGTAAGCTACAGGCCGATTGATCTCCCTACCTGCGCTGTAAATCGCAACTGTACATACCTAGGTATGTACTAAGAGGGTTTGTAATTCCAGTATGTAAGTAGTGACACAGGCGGGAAATTATTAGGCCTATGATGTCCCCGATCTACCTTACACAGCCTGAGAAGAAGCGACCCTTCTGATCTATGCAGGTTGGTCTATCTAGGTATTTAGGTAAGTACCTATCTACGTATTATAGCTGTGTCCTAATATAAGTTTTCTATGCTTTATGCAGCGAAAGATCACGGACGAGCGTAGAGTATAGTACTAAGCTGTGTCGATTCAGAATTGGTCCTTTTAGCACGAGTGCAAACGGTAAAGCACAGCTTTGGGGGAGAGGGCGCGCTGGCGGGGGTTGTGATAACAGTACAGTAGCCTTTAGTGCCCCCACGGCCCCAAACCATCGTTGCTCTTTCACGTATGAAAGAGACGACATATTCTATCTGTGCTGACAGCTTTGGCGAAGCCGAGGGGCCTCGCCAAACTAACACTTTCCCCATGTCGTCCGTCATAGGCAAGAATGCACGCAATATTAGCAAGAATTGACTTACGGCCACGAGCTACCGTACGGTGTTCTTACTGTTGCACGGCGCGGGGTTTGGTGGCGGGAGCGACGTGAAACCCTGCCTTGGGGTTAGGTAAGTTAGGTTAGGTTGTGGGTTCTGTAAGAGAAGCTTTTATAAAAAATGCTGCGTTCTCGCAGCCATAATTACGTCATTTGTTATAGAACTAAACTGCCATTTGAATCCCGCCCTCGTAGGATTATTAGGGATTCAGTGGCAATATTAGAGAACTCATAATCATCGCTATCTGATCCCTACTATCTAGGCATTGAAACCTAACATGATGCTTATTTCGAACATATCTCTATACTAGAAGTTTTCCATATAATTAGATAAGGAACAATGCTGTTGAATGCAAAGGCAAAGCAGAGAGTATTACCTCGATAACATAGGTGGGCATCATCGCTAATGAAACGGACACTTAATCGATCACAAGTACAGCGTCTTATAGTATGTGATCCTGCAATATTTTTGTTAGGTAGCAATACGTCTCATTTACTCTCAATTATAACGCCGCGCATGCGATTTATCTGTAAGGTAGATTAATCGATGTTGATACGGAAGGGTGACTGTGTTTGGGATCTTGGCGTGATCGATTATAGCCACCCCCAATCGCCCATTGACGGATAGGACATGTGGCAAAATGGTGATCAACAGCCTGTGATCTCAAAGATCTCCTTAATGCCCCTGTCGTCTATATTTAGATTTAGGTCGAGAGTGGATAGCGTCCTTACATATATGCAACCATCGTCTGGTGGATCGCGGGTTGACTATAAGGCTTGCATAGCCAGCACCTGTGCTTCCGGTTTATGTATGTTGTTTACTTGGCTGCTTTATGTCTGACGAACTTACAATTTTGTTAACTTGGTATATATTTCTCTCTTAGTAATGAAACATGCGACTTCTTGATACGACTTCGTTTGAATTACGCAATGGCCAGCAACATAGCTTTCGCCAAGAGGGTTATGCAATCCTGTCGCACCGCTGGGTAGGATTGGAAATCACCTTCGACGATCTGAAGAACTATACTGCGGAGCTCAGAACCGGGACAAGACCGCTCAGCTCGCCTCAAGCCGACAAGATCCGCGGTGCGTGCGAAACTGCTCGTAATCAAGGCATCAAATGGATGTGGATCGATACATGCTGCATCAACAAAAATAGTGCAACAGAAGAATCGGAATCTATCAACTCTATGTTCAAATGGTATCGCGAAGCAGAACTCTGTATCAGCTATCTGGCTGATGTAAGAAGGGACGCCAGACTTCCTATTACTAGTTCGAAGATCTTCAAGCGGATATCTAGCGAAGAGCCATCAGAATGGTTTTTTCGAGGATGGACTCTACAGGAGCTTTTGGCTCCGCAGGAGATGCAGTTCTTCGATATGAATTGGAATTACATGGGAACAAAGAGGGAGATGGCAGACACCCTCGCGCGCATCACTGGAATTGATGCGCGATATCTTACAGGTGCTAAGCACTTTAGGGAAGCCGTAAGTAGTATCCCGGGTTGATAATTCCCTCCTCGACACCACCCAAGGCGATAGTTCTACCATCTGCATTGAGACAGAACTGTATGACTGAGATAGGATCCCTTAGAATTACTAGTGAGATAGTGTTCCTATTGAGCGAATGATTTCTACCGTAGTGTATCGCTGCCAAGATGAGCTGGATGGCTCACCGTACGACTACCAGAGAAGAAGATAATTATGGCGTACAGCATGGTCGGTATTTTTGGTGTCACTATGACGCCCCAATATGGAGAAGGCCGGGGTGCCTTTATGCGATTGCAAGAGATCCTCTTAACAACATATCTATTCGACGAATCGCTATTCGCTTGGAAAATGCCGAAGCCGAATGCTGGGGGGGAATATGGGATCCGAAAAGATAACTGGGCACCTGGTGAATGGGGCCTCCTAGCTTCTTCTCCTGAGTGGTTTAGAGGATGTGGTGACATTGAGACCGCGGCTGAACAAGAGGGAGCTCGTAGCTTCGTCATGACACCGCAGGGTTTACGAGCACCAATTCGCAGACAACTGTACAATGGCGAAATGAAGGCGTTGGATGGCATGTTTGGAGTTCTTTGGATCACAATTGTCGGTAGTATTCCCGCTGCAATTGGGTTCCAATACGTCAAACACCTGCTAAACAAGAAAGCGATGGAGGATTCCGCCTTTGTATTGAATTGCTATAGGCGGGACACAAACGGGCAAAGAGGAAACGTGGCGATTTACTTACGGCCGACTATCGTGAACAAGGTACGGTATAGAAATAAGTCTGCGCCTCCATACCTTGTATCCAAAAGGATTCGATGCGACGAATTGGATGTGAAGCCGAAACCGATTACCGATTTCGGTGAAGGCATCGTGTTGCAGCCTCGGCCTAGTTTTACAAGTTAAGAACATAATCCTTTTTCTACCGGCTCTTAGAAGGATAGGACTTTCCGACCAATTAGTCGCCAATTTCATCAACGTTGAGTTATGACAACAGACCTGTACATTACTATGTGGAGAAATAACGGGAGATATACCTAGAGGTCGAGCTTGTTAACGGACGTGTTTTGGGCTCGAGAAAACGTGACTTCAACCACAGCGACATATTGCGTGGACACCATTAACTCACTTGTATCCTTGATGTACTCTTTCGCTTCGGCCGACACCAGGGCTAGTTGGTATGTCACCGAGAGGGCATCACACAGGAGATGCTCCGAAAACATAAAGCCTGCACAATTGGAGAATCGTAGCTTATCTGTTCTACAAACCTGAGACTTCAGCTATCGAGGTAAAAGAACTAATACTGAGTCACATACTAAGACATGACATATATCATCCAAGCATAGGAATTCTATAGCTGAATGTCTATAGATTTTTACTTCGAATATATTGTTGCTAAAGGAGAGTAAATAAGTCGTATATGAAGCATCTAATATTGCTTTGCTGACTTGATCTATTAACGTCGCTTGGCAGTTATTCTGCTGCCATTTTAGCACGCCTAGAGATTTGACGCATTGTTGTGATGATGGATTTAGTTAGTGATAGGTAAAAAACAATGTTTTTCAAACCAAGCAAGTTAACAGAAGCAAGTCTTGCCTTCAGGCAGTAGGCTTAAAGAATCAACTAAATTTGTACCTAGAAACCAATCGACTTATGGCCAAAAAGGAAACCCTAAAACACCCATCTATACCTAGGGGTAAGTGGCCGTGTATATACTAGATACGTGCATTAGGTAGTGTCGATGCAAGGGTATATAAGTCACTCCAGTTGCACCACCCGATATCAAACACGATCTTCCATGCCTCTGATTCCGTGCTTCCAGTTTCTAATTCTCATACCAGCCTCACGCCTGACACCATGATACTTGCCAAAGCTGCGTCTGTTATCTCTTGCCCCTTATTCGAGCTGAAACCCACTTGCTGCCCTCAACGATGCGACCTAGAAACCCCTCCTCCTCCAATATACCATCGCGAGCTTCATGCATCCTTGGTTCTGTGGTCTTCCGTAGCTGGTCCTCATTCCTTTTTCTCATCTAGCTTCCTTTGTAATTTTTGTATCTAGGTTCTTCTTTACTGCTCGAGGACGTTTCCGTCGGTAATCATGAAGATCAGCTTCAATAGTCGTACAAAGGTCTTCTGATGATATTTTAAGGAGGGGTGCGTTGAACGCTTCCGCTTTCTCTCGGTGATCTGCAATGTCCGCACAGATGAAATCTTGCAGGCGAAGTTGTAGTGAAGCTGATTGGATTGGGTTGCCTTCCGGGTCCCGAAACATCTATTTGATAGGTCAACGTCTATGCTCTATTACCACAAAAACCCTCAGTGCTCATACCTTTTCCTCGAGGTTTCCAGTCTTCACCGTGCCGTCTTTTTGCCTCCTTGCTCGCCATATCAGAATTGAGGCGTTTCCTGTTTGGTTATTTTCATCCTCCCAGTAAGCATACGATCCGTTTTCATCTACCTCAGCGTCGCGGTACATTCGCTCCAGTCTTTTCTCGTTTTTCAACTCAGCCCGGAACATCTCCTTCATATATACCGCAACAACAGTTCGAATTTCACCGTTAGAGCGACGTACTGTTGGAAGTTAGTTATCCTTTTTAAAATGTGACATATAAGGGTTCGGATTCGCAGCTTGGAAAGAAGTCACGCCAAGAATTACTTACTATACATATCAGCTTTCTTCTGCAAGTCTCCTTTAGTCTCGGTCCATGCAATCTCAATTACCAAGGCCGGGTTAGGACATTGGCGGGTACATGCATGTTTGATTGCCAAGTCTGGTGTTTTCGAGTCATCGGCTCCTCTAGTAGAGGGAAGCTCGATATTTAATTCATGAAATGTACGGAGAGACTTGACAGCCCTAGAGATTCTATCATCATCATTTGATTCCGCTAGCTTATTCCGCCATCCACATATTGCGTCGGAAAGCAAACCCACCATGCCGCTATGTGGAACACTTGGCATTCGGATCTCGAACCGTCTTGTGTGGCTTGTATAGTCAAATCTATTACCATTCGTAAGCGCTGAAAACAATATTTGGGCTCTCCAAAACTTGCCGTAACTTATCTTTCAACTCCGATGGCAATCTATTATCATCCGGATCTTCTATAGCTTTGAGAATTTGCTTGTACTGTGTAGGACTAAGCTGTCTAGTTAAGTTCCTCACATGGGTCTGTCTGATTGTTGGTATTGATTTAATCAAATCGATCGTACTTTGCACCCGGGCATTATCTGCCCGGGACTTGCGTCGTGTTGCCAGATTGAGGATGCTCGTAATTGAGTGGCACACTGATGTAACAATGGAGACGGAAGGATGTCGTTCTTCTTCGTCTGGATCTGGTGCCGGTGTTGGTGGGAGGGTTAACCGCTGAGACACCTCGTCACGAAGTTCGCCCCGAATGGAGTGGTGTGAGCAGCGGACGTTATTACCTGTGATTTCTTCCCTGGGCTCGCACTGAATGGGATGCTGCGAATGATGATCCCTGCTATCTAAGATCCCCTCGCTGGGCTCGCCACTAACGTGGTGTTGCGAAGAGTAATCGCTATTATCTGCGATTGCCTTGATCGAGGATGCATCGGATAAAACAGAGGTCGTTGCAAGATCGATGTCCCTTCCACCAACTAGACTCGCGGCACCCTGCCTGCGATCGCCGTGTCCGGTACGGAGAGATTCCGGCGTGGTATCGGGAGTGGGACGCGCCTAGGTTCCGGCGGCGTTGGGCGAGTGACCGGTTCTGAAGAACTGGTCCTTGATTCCTGCTCGAATGAATTGGCCATGAGCGGCATTTCTCCTATATCTGCTGCCAGAATATTGGGATTAGAAATGGTAGATAAATACATTGAGGCGTAGGAGGACTCGAGAATTTGTCGAAACCATTATAGCTTCTAAATGCAAGTTTTGCCGAAAGCAGTACCGGTATATATGCACGTATCGGAAATAGGGATGATAACCTCCACCCAATGTACCACCCGAATCGTATGTGAGGGATATTACATGTTACATATGAAGCAGGGTTCTTTTTACGATCGGGACTGAGACATTCTCAGCTTTGCTACACGGGGCGAGTTCTACTTGCGGTAAACATTCTCCAAAAAGGGATTCGGATCCCGTTGATCAGTAAATGGATCTTGAGATATAGGACCAAAGTGTTGAACACAAGAAGGTACCATGAAATACTATCCTAAACTTAAGGCAGGGTGCGATGCATCAAGGAATTGCCTGGCGACGGCTGAGCAAGCCACACTGCGTACAAGGTCCATGTAGCTGCGTTTATCGGACACGACGTTTAAATAAACAAAGAGTGAGACACGTAATTTGACCTAGCTATCCGTGAAGGCTACATCCTACATCCCTTCGTTGCCTTCTGCAGGCTACGTAAATACCGCCTGCACACTGCAGAGCATACAATTAGCATTTACCGGTCCGGATTATGCTACCTGACTCGCAAGAGTTTATACTGCGTGTCACACGTACTAAGACAAAGTTCGGCGTATGATGTGTCACAGGGCACATGTAGGAATTAAAGAGATTTTTGTATATTGATCCTCTTAACCAAGGAGAGGACGTTGCTATGCTGGATCTGATAAAGCTGCCTAATATTCCCGATAGGTTAAAGGGAGTATTTACAGCTCTTGACCGGTCAAGGTCAGATTACTGTAGTGTAACAATCCAGCTTTTGTTCCGTCTCACTCCCTCTCCAGTCTCAATAAGCGATTCGAAGATTGTGGCGAGGGCTTGTGCTCAAGGGTATGGAACAGCGTTCATATTCGGGTAGTAATTCGCTCCAGGTTCAAAGGGACTTTGGCTTCTTAATCCATCCTTAGATGTAACCTCGCACTTAGCCCTTTATTTATAGAGATGCTTTGACGGCCCGTGCCTTGGCCTACCCCTCTCTGACTACCGCCGATCGAGGCTCTTTACAGGTCTCGTGACCCCCGACGACTAATGGTCATTGCCTTTGAACTGTATGTCTTACCGGAAGGCTGGCAGGCCTTGGAATTTGTCCTTATCCGTGTATCAAAGACCAACACGTTGTAACAACTCTAGCTGCCATTCTGTAGGAGTCTCCGTTTCCCAGATCCATCGTTACTGTACAAAAGGAGGCGCCCTATCTTTTGAATGGATTTTGAGCTGCTAACCTATATAGGTTAATGGTCCGGGTAATTAGGCATCCTGACGGTATATGTAAGTGACATTAGCTATTGATGAAAGCTAGAGGTTATCAAAGCCTTTATTCTACTACCCTTATATATCCTAACTTAATAGGCATATATATCAATTATGCCCTCGTGACATGAATCTCATTGGTAACGCGGATACTCCTATCATGCCTAGCCTCATCGCCTGACAGAATCAAGATCTCCTCGTCACTGCCATTATTCACCTGCGTACCTCTCGCATAACATTCCGAGACAGTCGTCCTGTCTTTATTCGTAGTTACAGAGAGCGTAGTAAGTTTAGCGCGAAAGCCGAGCTCGCCACCATCCTTGGCGCCAGACTGTTGCTGCGCCAATGCACCTCTGGGCAGACTATGAAGCTTGAAGCTTCCATTCCCGCGTAATATATCGGTAGAGGCGGAGTTCGGGGATCTGACCTTGTGAAGGAGAGCCTTGAAAAGAGGTCGGCATACAGGAATGCAGATGCAGATCATAGTTACGGATTGTTCGATTGAAGACCACAGGATAAGGCCCACAGTATCTCCTATTGTTGAGATGATTAAATCAGGGACTTGGAGGAAACTGTCCTAATGAAGCTGCACGTACTGAGGAAATTTGGACTTGACAGGCCGCCTATTTCTAGCGCCCGAACAATCCCACAGACCGCAGCGCTTGGGACAGGACTTGATTAGCAATCGTGACTAGAAAAAGGTCGTCCGAATATGGCGACTTACAAAACACCCAAGCTCATACTCGCGAGAATCACAATCTTCTCCTGCTTGTTCATTTGCAAGCCCCATATTAAAAACCATGGCAGAATAGCAAACAAAATATCGACCAGAATAGTGGCGACTTTGGGGATTTTAGCAATTATCTATGCTGGCGGCTCTGTCCATGGCACTGGAAAAGACGTACCGTTGAGTATCGTTGATACTGGGAAGAGATTAATTGGGCAGTACCCTCCTGGGATTCGGTGGTCCCATAGGTACTCGACGGGCCTACAACTGCTGTATGTCAACTGGCGCTTATGTGACTCAAACTTTGTATTTCGCCCTGCGATGTGTGGATGGCAGCCTGGGGGTTGAACAAAGCTTGATACGTACTATGTTATAGTTCAGTTACTTTGTGAATACAAGTAACATAACATTTATGGCCGGGGGTAATCGACTCACCTGGAACCAGAATGCAAATACTACAGAGATAGAAGCGATCATAACGGACGCCATTGCTGTCCATATTACTATTCTTTGCCATCGCGCTGTTACAAGCCGCAATAGAAATAAGCCGAGAGACCACTTGGCGATAGCGTCCCGAGAACAGTAACTGTCTGGCCAATTGCTTCCCAAAACGTCGCTGCGACAATGTTGTCGGCATTGGCGATTTCAGCGTTGCTTTGCCCGAAGCCTAAAGTCGCTGCTTTGGTGAAAAGAGCAGCCATGGCCAGTAAGAAGACCTGTGATAATGGAGCTGTCAGTGTCTCCACTAGAATATATCAACGAGTAAGTCAGATCCTGGGCTCAGCATTGGGATTACGGACAAAGGCGAGTATGAAAACATAGTCGTCGCTGCTAAAAGCCCGCATCATGAACAGCCGAGTGTAAAGTCGAAAGCAAAAGAAAAACAAAGGTTAGACCAGTGAGCGCCCACATGGCAGCAATGGTTCCCACGCCTTCACCCCTAATCGCCATCGTTCTCGTTATTTAGGTAGCACAGGGTCACAGGGAGGGAAGGGCTGTACGCTATTATATAATGTGTATTTTTGCCGCGTTATTTAACGGGCCTCGTTGTTCAAATCGTATGTTGAAAGCGATAATATATAATGCAAGGCATAGAGTATCCTACTCACATATTTATGGCTTTGCTACCACACCCACATAGTTAGGTCCAGTCAATCTGACGCTCCCATATATTGGTTTCACTACGCGGAGCCCAAAGCGCCACAAAAAGGTATTGCCACATTCGTGCATCGCAGGAGGATAGCAAAATGTAACGCAACGTAGTAGGAAGGTGGTACACTCAAACAGAAGATGTCTTAAAAACCAGCTCAAAACTCTTTGGGTGAGCGTACAATACCTCTTTCGAAAAGCGCTAACCAGCTGCTTTCAGCTGTATAGAATTGCAATGTAGGATTTCAGCACCTGCTTCTGGCTCCGTGATGAGGAGCGTTGCTATTACTTAGAGTAGAGGACGTATATGTATATAGCGAGAGACTGGCTTATGAGCGAGAGTCTATCCTACCTAGAGCTGCGATCTTGACAGGATAATGTTTAACCACACTTGGACACATGGAGCAAAGTACCTAGGTAGTGAGACACTCGCATCATAATGCTAATTCTAGCAAAGGCGCAGAAATTAAAAGAATCAGCTGTGGGGGTTATTCCGCAGCAGCCACGCCAGCCTGCATATGGCGGCCAATAAAATCCAGCCTTCTTGATCCTTATATAACCCAGCTGGCCTAAGGTAGGGGGCATCTCAGACCCTAGATCTGCAGGAGGCAGATCCGACCTGCGGGTTCCCCTTCGGTTCCGAGGCCGGTTTGTTCGGTAACGGTCCAGTTTCCTAAATAAGCTACGACTGTTCATGAGAAACTTCGATTTGCAGCAATAAATTATCCTAGTGGAACACCTCGGGTAGAGCTTAGACAAAGACTTCTAGCAGAGGTAGGAACTAGTTAGTCTATTCTGACTGAATCTAATGGATTCTTAAACACACCTATACTAAGAAGAAAAAATCTATCTTTTTAACATTGCTACCTCATATACGCGATTGAGTGTAGAACAAGACGGTATTTGGGGAAAGCCTGGTCCGCGGCCGCAGTTTGAACATCTAGAATGCAATTACATGAAAGTCGCGAGGATAGTTTCGATGGTGACCTTTTAAATAGTCTACAATAGCAGGGATGTGGGCGAAATATCAACATGAAAGGGAAGCCCTCCAATAGACCTCGCCGTGCCTGGCTGTCAATTGTAGGCTTGCATAAAGGACCTTACTGTACAGTAGGTGGGGTGATTGGCTATGATTACTTGATTCTTCAGTGAAGTGGTGTCGTGGCGCTAATTTCCATATCAGTGTTACATTTTAATATCATTTGATGTATCGATGAGGCGGGCTGGAGTATTCGTCATGTCGCCTCGGCCAGTCTCAACTCAGTCGCACAAACCGTTCGCTTCCTGGATAATGCTTGACGAAGCTCAGCCACGGCGCAGCCCGTAACTACTGTTGCAATAGACTAAAAGACCGGTAATGCCTCTAGACTTTAGCCACCACCGAGTACGCAACTGTCCATGTGTGGTAAAGGCTCTAATGCCAGGGTTTGAAAAAGTATGCATCTTCAGCTAATAATCTTTTCTTTGGGCGTAAAGTGCCCTGGGCTTCATACTGCACTATTGTTGCAGCCTTGCTTTCACCCGTGTGCCTGCTGCCACATTAGTTATGTGATCTGATGACGTAACAACCACTCGGTATAACTACTTAGGTTAGGATAGTTCTACGTTTTCTTAATGTCTCTATAGTTTATTAATATTGTGTTAATAGTAGCAGCGGTAACAGCAGAAGCAATCAGACCCTTTAGCATAGGGTATACGTTGCAACTCTATGGTAACTATTCTAAGTTCGGTAAATCTCCGGGCGTTGTATCTGTAATTCTTTTGTGATATCTTGCGGTTTGATACGAAGTTGTGGGCGGAGCGTCAGCATTCTTTTAACGAGGTTGTGTAGTTGGTTGCACTCGTCCAGCTTTTCTGCTGTAACAGTTTGAACGAACCTTAGCCACTCCTTCATCTCCTTATTCGCTGCTAGTGACGGGTCTCTTGCATGCTTAATCAGCCAACCCGCTCCCGGCCGGCCAAGTTCCGGCAAAGGTATAAGGCGCAGCAAGTAGAGCATGACAACGCCTAGGGCCCAAACATCATCTGCTGCCAGGCGTTCACCGCCAGCACTCAAGTATTCGGGCCCTACATACCAAGGAGTGCCGCCCCAGTGAGGTCGCGAGTTCTCGTAGCATCCGAGCCCAAAATCAATAAGAAACGCGCCAGTCTTCGTACTATACAGGATATTGGCAGGCTTGATGTCGTGGTGGACAATGCTCCGTTCACCCAAATATGACAGCGCCCGCGCCATGTCCCGTAGGATACAGACGGCGTCTTGTTCCTCTCCTCGGAAGAAATGATCGTTGCTGTTGCGCCATCTTCGGTGAGCAAGATCGTCAGCTCTGATCCATTTCAGATATATGACGCTAAAACGAGCGTCCGCCCCAACAAGCGGAACGATTACGTCCTAATTACCTATGTTAGTGTCCAATTTATTCGCGGGTTTACATATACCCACACAATCGAGTTTTTTGTGTAGGTCGTATTCCTGCTGCCAGGCCTTACCGCGTGATAGAGCGCTGTCTCCCTTGATAAATTTGACGACAACGTTAAGTTGGGGGTATATAGAAACCTTGGCCATGTAAACAGAGGAGTTGCGAGTATTATGCTCGGTGTGCTTTAAGCGGCGGATCTGATACTCCTCCTTGCCATCCGTAGCCACTACAACTAATTCGCCGGCCTTCACATCGCCAAGGTTACTAATGATCCTGCTTAACGATCGGTTTGTCGGTGCCGAAATGTTCGTCGTATGTTTATCATCACCGTCGTGCTTCCTTTTAGACCCAGAAATCATAGCAGGTTTGGTTGTGTTGATAACCGAGAGGGAATATGTTCTCGGATAGACTATGAGTTGAAAGGCTGGGAGGCCATTGCTTCGATGTTGGCGAACAACCCAGGTCCCAGGGCTTACTATAAAGTCCTGGCATGGTTGGACAACGGTACTGTTCGAGGTGGCAGCTTTGGTAACTTCAGCTATCATAATCAGTTCCTGCAGGTGGCAATTTTGTATTGTAATAGAGTCTCCTTCCGAGTCGTAGAACAAGCGACAGTGCACTGGCTCGACAATGAGATAACTCGCCCTCTCTAGGTCTTGCGCAACAGCAATGCACTCTATAGTAGTGCCACGCTGACGGGAGGAGGCTGACCGGCGGCAAAGATGCTGACGGCGGCCTTCCTCGGACTTGAAGGTGAATGCGTCCCGTGGCTGAATCAGAAGCCTGTATTGAGACTTGGGTGCTTCTAGTTCGGTAATAGGGACGCTGCCCTGATCTTTCCTGGACACTTGCGAGGCTATATCGTTGTAAATGTCCCCGGGTAAGCGAGGGGCGGATGGTGGGCGTACGCGTCGTTCGACACATTCCTCTGAGAAGGACTTAGTTGGTTCCTTTCCAAGTTCTTTCAGGAGAGCGGAGGGCAGTTGTAGGCGGTGTTCAACATGGCCCTCTGAAAAGGGGTTAGTTGGCTCCTCAATCCTTCTCAGAAGGGACGATGGCAGCTGTAAGCGATTCTCGACGTGACCCTCCGAAAAGGGGTTGGTTGGCTCCTCGGATTCCTCGAGATGGACAGACATGGTCACTGAAGAGAACCCAAATCTTGCCTAGACCTACCTCCAGTCTCGGGGCGTCCACCATGTTTATGTAGCGTACCGAGACCGGGCCATGGTTGGTTACATCGAGTTTGAATGCAGCCATCTAGACTTGCGTCGTGAATGATTCGCCATTGTCATTGTCGAGACGCCCACAAGTCTTGTTTCGTGTCGATCGAGGGTGTCATTCGCCTGTGCACTCAGCCTCAGAGACGCGCGCCTAGCGATTGGTCCACGATGCTGATTTTCATGTCATGCCATGAGACTTGGATCATAGCCATCCCTTGCGTGTTACCAAGATGAAACAGGGCAGAGTTGTTAAAATATATATAACTACGTTTTCGCGTGACAGCTTTCTGCTGTACACTACACGACCTACCTACCTCTAAGTACTTACCTACCACTTACCTGCCAAGGTACTTACTGGCAGGAAGCTAGGTAGGGAGAGCGGGGCGGGCGGTAACTCCCGACGATCAGTGGGGGTGGCAGGGCTCCATAGCACGCGCCAACGGTCAACGGAGCCACTACAATACTGCACATCCAAGGCACGCGCAATCTGTACAGTTACCTCTAATTATCTTATTGCCCTAGATGCCATCCTTGCATAACCAACTCTAGAATCGACCAGACTATCACGATCACGATCACGATCACGATCACGATCACAATCACAATCACGAGCAGCCGCTACCAAGAACCACCAGCCTTCTGCGACACGATAACTCCCTCTTCTTCGACTCGACAACCGCCTCTTCATCGCACTACAAGACAATGGAGGCGAGACCACCACGTCCGGATTGGTCGCTGGAGCATGAGTGGCATTGGCCATGTTGGAAGTTTGGGATGAGCCTCGATGAGTTATTCACCACACTGCACAACCAGTTCAATACGTGGCCCGCGCCGATCCAGGATTTCAAAGCCTTCCACAGTGATGTCTCGGAGATGTCGAATACCGCGGGTACGAGAGAAGAGTTGTTCCGCGCTCTCGAATCGCGGAAAAAACAGCGTTCCGAAGAGATGGCTCGGGCCTGGCAGGACATAACCCTATACCTGACGGCCGGCCGCAGCATGCTACCCGATAAACAATGGGAATGCGCCACTCAGTTCTTTCGCACCAAATCACTTGACGCCATGCTTGCGTTTCTATACACTTTCCTCACCAACGAGGAGAAGGTAACCGTTTACAATTTTGTCAACGGCAAAGGGAAGACGGTAGTTCCCGCCATTAGCACGGGGGGTGTCCGTGCCAACGAGGACCAGGTAGATTTAGAAGGGGTGCAGGCAGATGCTATGACATCGTCTCAAAGAGAGCAAGCTCTGCAGAGCCCCACTGCTGCAGCACGCGACCGCGAGGACCAGGCACATGATACAGAACCAATGCCACCCGGTGATCCAATATCTTCACCTTCAAGACAGTCAAAAGAGTGCCCAGAGATATTAGACTCCGTGAAGGAGGAGGTTGCGTCTAAAACCACGCGACGTAAGAAGCGCAATTCCAGACCCCTCCCTGCCTCGACAAATCCCAACGAAGTTAAACCAGGACGTCACAAGTCTCGCAACAGGATCAGCAAGCCAGGTCCTTGGCGTCCACCGCGGGTTAACGCGAAGGAGCGCTCAACCAAAGAACCAACTACTACTCGTTCTAAGTATAATCTGCGGTCGAACGCCTCTCGTGGAGCAGGTTGATAAGCCCCTGCGAGCATCAGGGAAGCATTTACACAATCTCAGCTGATTATACACGACCCGGGCGAGTTCAAGCACTTGCCAGACGCGAGGTCTCTAACACATAGATCTATCCATAAAAAGATAGTTAGTACTTCGTACGCGTTGTGGTTCCAACCGGACAGGTATTAGCAACTATATCTTAGGCGGCAGCCCTGTATCCGCTACGCCAATAGACCAAAAGATCCGGCAATACCCCAAAGTGGGATGTCCAGGGCTCCGTACGTATATAAACCACCTCCGTGTACGCTACGCTCCTGTTGAATATAGTGGAGACACATACAAGTGTAGCAGGTATTGTGGTAGTATTCAGGATAATCAAAAGGAAAGAAAAGGGCCCAAGGGGCACGGGGACCTAATGGTACTTATATACAGGAGATAGGAGTGTACCTCACTCCCTTATTCTAACAGCTCCATACACATACAGTGTGCGCCGTACGCTAGTGATTATAACAAACTATAAAACAGGTCAATGGACATAGCAGGTCAAAATACTTTTATTAGAGTTGCCGCTGCGGCAGAGCTCGGGCACACGACGGTGCAGGGAATACTGAACAACTGAATTAGCAGGAGCAAGCAAAACGAATATCGCCTCGATTATTCGTTGGAGTGAGAGGAAGGAGGGGAGAACAGGAGAAACTTATGCATCATGCATGAACCTGTCCTCTTCGATTGGGTTGCCGTCAGCCAAACCAGGGTTGGGAGGGGCGCCGCGGGCAAAGTATTCCAGCATCTCGTTGTCGAGCATCTCACGCTCCGTCTCCTCGTCCCCTGGAGGGGCGGGTGATTGGCGCCGGTCACTTCGACGACGATCTCTTCGTCCTCCGCGACGACGATTACGGCTACGACGTCCACCGGGACCGCCTCGGTCCGTTAGGGCACGTAACCGCGGGTCGGCGCCATCTCCACCGTCTGGGTGGAGGAGGTGGCTGGCAGGGTTGCGACCCTGTAGATCAGCGTCCATCCTGGCCTGCCTAGCCTGGACCGAATGGGGCACGAGACGTGCGGTATACATTATCTTGTCGCCGGGCTTGGGCTGCGAGATGGCGTGGAACATGTCGACGGACTGGTGGCCAGCCTCGGCCGATGAGTCAGTCTGGGCGTACGCGCCCGTGCTGGCCTTGTACGTTATGATATTGTCACTGTTCATCGGCTCGCGCTTGTTAATCATCTACGGGATGGCCGTTGCCATGTGGTACCTTGACTGCATCTGGTTCCAGGACGCGAAACAAGCCTGTAGTCGGCAAATCGCCGCGTCGTAGGGCGTTGATCCTTTCTTCAACGCTCATCTCGCCGAGGTTGACTAAAGAACCACCCGGTCCTACTGGTCGATTCTCGTCATCCATTGTATCTTGCGATGTGACGACAATGGTTGATAGCAGTACACTATGACTTGTGTCTGCGGCTGTGATTGGGGTACGAGTGCGAGTGCGAGTGAGATTGAGATTGAGATTCTGGCAGGTATCGTGATGTCGCCGTGAGGAGGCGTGTAGGAGAACGTGCGCAGAAAAGAAGCAGAGGGGTGCCTTAGATACCTTAGGTACCTGTTACCTATAACTTGTAGGGCTATTACCTACCGTATCCCTACATGTAGGTATGTAAGTACCTAGGCACTGCAGCACTGCAGCACTTGAATATAGCGTCGCGTCCCCTATAATCAATTGATGTACAGCACACCCGCCTGCATGACGGTCCCAATCGTAATGCTCCAATAGTCATCAGGTATCATCAATTCAATTACTACAACACGGCGATTTCTAGTTCTAGAACTGAGCTGCAAGCGACCTGTAGGCATCAATATTGCCATAGACGGAATCGGCCTGAGAAGTTGAGGCTCATCGGGTCATGCCATGCCATATTACGAGTAAAGTACGAATTCATTGCATACCTAGTTTGTAGTATATGAACCATCGCATTGAACCTGTATTGACGCGGCGACAACAAGAATTACTCGCGTTCATGAGTTTAGCATGTTGACATTCACAGAGAAGGGGCGGCATCAACATGTCCCATAGTATTGCGAAACAGAATCAGTCAATTCTCGACTAATTACTACTAACTACCTAGGTACTAAAGCAAAGCAAAATGGACTAGATGATTCCGCCCCGGAATCATAAAGAGACGTAAAAGGTACGAAAGGGGAAGGCGGCAGGGGAAAGGGTCGCAAAAGGACAAGACAGGAGAGGAGAGGAGAGGAGAGGGGAAAATCTACAAGAAAGTCCGTTGGTGCTGGAAGATAAGGGGGTCAGCATTGATCTCAGAGGAGAACTCATATATATTTCACCGGAGACTAAGTTTTAAGATACTCCTCGATGATAAGTCGATCCTCCGCATCAGTCGCGTGTTGTCGGATCGTATCTTGGATCACCCGAAAACGGCTGCCGATGGGGAGAACCTTCTCCCAGGCATCATCCATGTCAATTTTGAGAAGTAGGCCGACATTTTGCATCTTTACACGAGTGTCGTCGGCGGATTCTAGGATGGCGCAGACCACGGCAGCTAGCACGGTCTTTGCCGCACCGGCGACAGCAAGGCGACGATCATCCAAAGACAATGGGAGTGGCTTTAAACCATCCTCAACCACCTGTACAAGAAGTTCGAGCTGCTTGTCAGGATCGGTCGTCGAGTTCATACGAGCCTCGACGTTGACTAACGCTTTCGCCCTGATAGTAACCTGCTGCTTGTGCTGTAGAGCACGGACAGCCGCCTTGTCACATTCGATGCTGTCGAGGCCCGTGTCGCGTTGAGAAATGGCCAGCCTAATCCGGATGTTATCAAACAGCTTTTGATGCTGTTGGAATTCCCATTCGTCCTGGGCGTCAATATCATCCAGGATATGGACCTGCTCTCCCCGAAGCAACTTGTGGTACCATCCAAGAAGACGGATCGTGGCGTAGTATACATGTCGCAACCACGAGACATTTCTGATGTCTTGACCAGCCGGCCAGTCAATATAAACTGACATACGGAGTCCGAACCGAGCGGACGGAGCTCTACGATAACGAGTGAAAAATCGTATACACCATGGGTACGCCGGCGAATATCTTTCCCAAAGCTGGAACATAAGCTCCTCGAGGTCGTCCGGCGCTGCCAGAACAACTTGCGGATCCATGTGCTCAGGCACCGGGATCTCGAAAGGTAGGCAACCCTCGGCCCAACGATTGGCGCCGAAGAGCTTCTTCCACACTTCGAAACTATCTTCGAAATCTGAGTGCTCGAGGGGGACCAAGGTGCCATTGTCAATCCATCGTCCCGGGATATCGGTGTCGGCGTCGGTCCCGTCATCTAAATCGGCCTCCTCGGCCTGATCCGGCGCCTCTCGCATTGTGTCGGGAAACACGGCGGCATAGCGCGCCTGTTCTTGCTCGCGCTTCTTCTTGTCGGTCTCGGTCTCTTCGTAGAATGCCTCTAGAAAGGCGCGACTATAGGGTGCACCCATCATATTGGGCATCGGCCACCGGAAGCCGTCTTGGGTCTTGACTAGATGATGGAGTTAGAGATGCATTGGCGATACTTGATGGGCGGCGACACTTACAGACCATGGCCCACGCTTGCTGGTCCTCCAACCAATGCTGGTAGTCGGCCGAGAGAAGGGGATACTTGCGGAGCTGCTTATCGTTGAGAGCCAGCTTGGCGCAATAGGTGGCTAATTTGCCATTCTTGTAGTACTCCTCGAGCTTCTCGCCCGCCCATTTCCGGTGCTTCTCAGCAGCTGCGATGACCTCATCGCGACGCTTCTTCTCGTCCGGTAGTAATTCGACACGGATATCCGGCTCCATCTCGTCTTGTCGTGTATCGACTTGGTCGGGAGGAAATAGGAGAGGATAGTAATTGATGGATAGCCGAGAGTAGACGGTCGGGTAGATGGTCGGGTTGCAAAGTTGCGAAGTTGCGGAGGGCTGTTTAGAAGGTAAAAGGTCGAGGGAGACGGCGGGGAGTATCAAATGCACCTACAGATGCCTAAAGCACCAAATAGGCAGCTCCCCTAATTCATCAACAATGTTGACTTGCGAGTGGTTAAGACCTGTTTAATCGGTTTTCAGGTAGTGTCAGTGTGAATATAGTCGCGCTAGATATCTTGTTTCGCGGCCCAACAGTAGACATCGTATAACTGTCATATTACGTGATACAAGGGCCTTGTAGAATTAACTAAGGCTCTTTCTAGTTAATCTAGAAGGAAATGTGAGCGTAAGTAACGAGATAAGTAGCTAACTATGCTGTCTGTGTTGCCCGGTGCCCAACCCTTACTCTCCTATCCCTCAAATTCTAAGCAGCAGTTACTAATGCGTCAAGTCTGGCTAATACCACTCCTAATGCTCAAGTTCAAGGCGAAGAGTATTGATTTGCCTTACCCGTACACTACTTCATCACAAAGCATAGAACATGTAGTTATTGACAGACTGTCTAGACAATAGGCCAAGGTAGAATCCAATGGACGGTCAAGGAAGTGAGAGTTAACGGATATTAAGAGCACATGCCATCTAGCATAAATTGATACTTGTACGTTCTACTACTAACCTAGGTCCATCCGTGATAAGTTTGCGTCAGTTGTACCGAAAACTTGCATAAAATCCCAATGCTGTCAGATTTAAAGGGTAGAAATAAAGGCCCCATTAAGTAGATTCTCCACCCACACCTATTTAAAATAGCGCACATAAACACAAAAATATAACTTAACACTTAATTAACTCAATTAATCATCAATCAATTAAAATCGCTTAATTCTAACAATTAAAAGTCTTATATACTTAATATTACCGTCAAGGCCAGATTAAACAACTACTATAGCAATAATAACCTTATTAACTAATATAAAAACTATTCTAACAAAGCTAAAAAACTTTATAATCTAAAACAAAAAATTTATAGCAAAAGCTAGTTCTTTAAACTTTTAAAAATACTTTTAACTAAATAACAGATCTAAATAGCCTATAAACCTTTAAAAACCTAAATACTACAATTATCCAAAAAAAGCAAACCTTAAATCAACAAAAGCAAACATTACTACTACCTTTACTAAAAATAAAATTAATCCAACTAGCTCGCCTTACAACATTACTAAAATAACTAAAAAAGCAAAAAAGCATACTTAGTTAACTAAAATCAATATACTTTAATAAAACGCAAATATAAATACTACAAACAATATATTACTAACTTAACTATATAGCTAAACAAATCAATCTTTTTTAGCTACAAATAAACTATTTTCTAACCTACTAAAACAATTAAAAAATAGTACAATTAGCTTTAAAAACTAAAATAAATATTTAAAAATAATATAGCAATTATAAGCTAAAACCTAATATTAATAATATATAAAAAATAATAAATGAGCTTTTAAAAAATTTAAAAACTTAAGCTATAAAATAAAATAATAGTTGCTTTAGCTATTAAATATAGCGTTATAAAGCTTAATAATATTAACTATTTAATTATAAATTTTAAAATTTGTTTTAAAAAGGTTTTAGTATATAGATTATTATTTTTAAATAATTTATAATAAAAATATTGCTATAAACGTATTAATTTATTAATAAATTATAGCTAGTTTTAAATAAAGCTATTTAAATAGCTTTTATTTATAGGCCTACTATATAAATTAATAAAAAAACGTTTAAATATAGTTTAATAAATAAATTTAAATAATATAAAAGCAAGCTTATAATTAAAAATATTTTTTAAAAAAGTTATAAAATAAATAATTAAATAGCTTATACGCTACTAAACCCCTAAAGAAACAAAAAACGCAGGTCTTCCCCCAGCGTTCAATTTACTATCTATCTATCTATCCTTTTCCCCCGCAAAAACATCTAGTTATAAGCTCATAAGGTTCCAGAATTGGTGAGATGGCAAAGGATGAGGAATTGATGAAGAGAACATGGGATGAGATCTGGGCCATTATTAGCAAAGGCCGGCCGGAATTGGAGAAGGCACTAAACGACGGCCCCTTAGTGAGCAGGGTGACAAATAACTGAGATATTGATCTCTCAGCGGTCGGTCGATTTGGCGTACAATAATCGAGCACGTATATTTCACTGAATCGTCATGTTTGTGTTCTCTTACCACCCGGCTATAGCATTATACAGTACCTGTAATTTATCGGGATCCTTGTGTATGATGCGAGATCCGAATATCAATGCACACATGGATTAAGAATAATGTCTCCATCTTGTATAATTATAATAAAGTCTTAAATATGTGCGTGAAGGATCCAACGACCCCTCCTTCCTTTACCTTGTGGTGAACTATTCTTTTCGTGGCCGAATCATACTATATCTGCTTAGAGCATTTCTAAACCGACTTTGTGTATTCGGACCCGTATCCCACAACAGCGTACCGTAAAAAAATCCAAGGCAATAACTGTCATCAGTATAATCTCAATGTTCAGATTCCAGCTTCTGATGCGATGCCGGATTTTCGCTTTTCCAAGATGGCCATGGTCTGCTCATAGGCCTTCAACTGTGCCTTTTCGCCCATCTCAGTAAGGATCCACGATTCAAGCTCCGCGAGTTTCTGATCTACTAAATATCCGCCATGTGTTTCAGGCCCAGCGTATGTCGCATGGACTAAGGTGCGCGCACCCACCTCTGTCGTGCGATAGAAGAGTTTATGTATCAAGCGCATACCCAGGCCGTATTTGCCGTCTTTATTATCGATATTTGAGACACAAAGACCAGGGCTGACAAGATTGAATGTGACCGGTGGAACATTCGATTCACGTTTTGCGAGGCGCTTGACAACTTCTCGGTGGACGAGCACTTGAAGCAACTTGCTATCTTGATATCTAGGCACCATGTTGTCAGAAAAGGTATCGATTGAACGCTTAGTCATATAAGTTCGATGCCTTTTCATTTCCCCCAAAAATGATGTCTAAAGAGAGCAACAACATACCTCGCTTGCCCGTTGAAGGTGCTCCTATTATTGAAAGCTTCATATATATCGGGGCTATTGATCTCGACGAATTTTGTCAAGCGATATGCATCAGAGCCGACAATGGTGATATGAGGAGAGGAGTCGGGGAATCGATCCTTGGTCTTGCGCAGTTTTGGCAGTGACGAGAGAGCAAGCAAGAATGTGTTGAGCACGTTAATCTGCATAGATCGTTCAATCCCCTCATCAAGCTGGTACTGTTTGAAATTGACACCCGCATTGCACAGAAGCACGTCGACACGGGGTAGATCCTTCAGGCGCTGGGCGAAAGCAAGTACGGATTCGGTGCTACTGGCGTCCACAGTCCATACCTCAATCGCGTTGGCGCCGTCGGTCCGACTCCTGATGCTCTTCACAATGTCCTCCTTGGCAGCTTCGCCTTTGGAGAGAGTGCGTACCGCGAGGATTAGCTTGGCACCGCCGTGTTTATAGAAATATCGGGCAGATTCGAGACCCAGGCCGGAATTGGACCCAGTGACGATAATTGTCTGACCAGCAAAGGAATGGCTTGGCGGCTTAGGAGTAACAAAAAGTTGGGAGTAGATGAATTTCCTCAGGCCTTCGCTGATCTTTGGCTCGATAGAAAACTCAAGTTCGTCTTTTGCCATGGTTTTGAATGGGCACTCGATCGATGCATACGAAAATGAGGAGCGGCTTGCCTGAGGGCGGGGTGAATGAATATAAGGTGACAGGGACGCTCTCAGTCATGGTGAAGGAAGGGCGTTGGTTGTATTGGGGGAGGCAAGATGATAAATAGTCACACCCGGTGCCCTGGTTGGGCCGGGAATCTCTAGTAACTCCATGCGGATCAAATAAGTCAAGAAAGCGGCCTGATTTATGAGCCGCATCGTAATCATGTTGATAGCTCTTGAGGTCCAAAGGTATCGCGGGGTGCTGTAGGGCTACAAGCTAATTGCCTATTTAGGACGACAGGGTGAAGAATCTCGCCGAGTTACCTAGGTAGGTTAGTGCAGGCGTAAGCGTGCATATGCATGATCACCTTGCAGCACGCTAGCCCCGCTGTAAATCTGGCCGGCAGCGATAGTTGTACCGAACAATACGAGCTAGTAAATCACCTAAAAAGTTCTGGCCTGGGTACTTACATAATCTCAGGCATGCCCGCATGCGATAGGTTTGATACAGGGAAAACCACCTCGACTCCTAACACATAATAGACTCAGAATTATACAATAAACAAATTAACTACTGGACTAAGACGATATATATCACATCTTCAAGTGCTCTCCCTCTAATTCGGCGTCAGTTCTTTCTCCGCCTGCCCAGCTTTCGCGACAATCGCATCCCGCTCCTGGGCACTATACACTCCCGCAGCAACAAACTTGTCCGCGGTGGATGTCACAACCTTAACGAACGCATCATGCGTAGAGAAGGGCGCCTGTTCCCAAACCAAATCAAGGAATGTCGGCCCATCCGTGCCCGGTGAGCTAATCCCAGAGACCGGCACGTCGTAGTTAGGCAGGCCATCGTTGCGCTCGCGATTCGGCACGCCCGCATTGATTGTGCCGAATACGACCGTTGGCTCAATACGTCGGAAATATGACGAGACGATCTGCGAGTCGCCGATGTAGTACGGCCGCGCAGTCAAGCTACCATTTGTAACCTTGAAGGTCAGGTCACCGGCCGCCGAGACTCCCGTCTGCTTGATCGCCGCCTTCGAGTAATCTCCATCCCGCTTCAGATACTGGTAGAGGGACAGCCCGAAGTAGCCGTCGTTAGCACTGCTCGGCTTGCCGACAAGCTGCAGCAGCACCCGGCCCCCACATGATAGCCTGTGTGTCTGGACGATCGAGCGCGCGTTCGATCCGGATACTGAACGGCATGCTTACTTCGATCACGTCGCCCTTCTTCCAGGTTCGGCTCAGAGTCAGATACTTCCGGGTTGCGCCACTTCGTCGGCCTGGGCTTGTCCATTGATGGTGACTTTGAATCCCTTACGGGCCCAGGCGGGCACGCGTAGCTTGATGTCTAGCGGGCCTTGACCAGTAACGGTGAATTTGGCGCTGTCCCCACGTGGGAAGGTCGTTTCCTGCTTGACCGTGAAGCCCTTCTCCGCCCATGTGAGCGTAGATGGGATGTACAGGTTGACCCAGAGTGCAGAGCCGTCCGCCGAGCGGAAGTAAACAGTCTCCTGATACTTGGTGTGGCTCTCCATCCCAGTGCCACCGCAGCAGGTGCCGGTATTGCCGAAATCGCGGGGGGTTCCTGGAGTGAGTTGCTGGAAGTAAGTGAGCTGAGGATCCCTGGTGCTCGTGGTGTCTGCACGTGAACCCGAGATCTGGTTAAATAAGCCACGCTCGTAATTATCCATGTACGTTGCGTTATGCTCATGTAGGAACAGGTTGCGCGCCAGTTTGAGGACATTATAGGCTGTGCATGTTTCAGCACCGGTCGAAGCTATGGCATTAGCGATGTTATCCCGATTCTGGAACAGCTCGCCGTTTCCATCGGTACCAGGGTAGCTGCCGCCGAGGCCACCAGTAACGAACTGTCGGTGCGGGACAAGCCAGTCATAGAAGTTCTTGGCCGCGGCGAAGTAGTCTTGACCCCCACCTTGCTCAAAGACCCTCAAGTAACCGACGAAGTTAGGCACATGCTGGTTAGCATGAAGTCGGTACGGCCGGCGCCGACCTGGTATGTTGTCTTTATTTACCACCAAGATGTCCTTGTTATCGACCGCGGCGCCGAACAGCGACTCTCTGTTATCGAAGGCCTTGGCTGTTTCCAAGTGTCGTGCATCATTGGTTATCTGGTAGATCTCCGAGTATACCTCGTTAGCACCGCCATACTCTCCGCCGATATATAGGTCCCACATGTAGTTGAGGTTGTCCCTGGTCAGGTTTCCTGTATACTGAGGGTGATTCTTGTCGCCGATGGTAAGCGCGAGATAAGCCCAGTCGGCCATTGTTGTTGCGATTTTCAGGGCCTGTGAGCTATTGGTGTTGTAATACGCGTCTAGCAATCCTCGTATGATCTTGTGCTGTGTGTACCAAGGCGCCCAGGTGTTGGTGTCGAGGTTACCTCCGTATACTGCCCAACGGGGTGGGCCGAGCCGCAATACTGTATCTTCCGGAAGCGCACCAAGGTAGCCGGGATGTGTAGGAATCCAACTAGCCGCACCTGTGCCTGCGCCACCCTTCACCCGAGCGGTAATAGCCTCCTGGCAAGCAGCCAGCTCCGTGATCATCCAGTCAAGCTTAGTTTTGAAGACTTGCTCGCCTTGGTCGACGTACGCCTGAGAAAGAGCCGTCATATAGTGGCCCGTCCAGTGCCCACTAAGCAATCCACCATCTTCCCACCCGCCAGGGGGAGTGACGCCGCTCGGATTCGGTCTCCCAGCCTGGTTGTTAAACAAAACCAGAAATTTCCTTTCGTCGTATGATCGAATGAAAGCCTTGATTCGGTCGCGCTTCTCTTGCAACAACCCATTGCCGAGTTGCACTTGGTCAAGACGGAACGGGCGAACAGGCGCGGTAGAACCGGGCCCGAGGTCTATCGCCAAGGCATCCATTCGTATGAATCCATTGCCGACAAGTACGACGGCACCGAATGTGATGGCCCGGAGCAGTTGGCGGGGGCTAACCGGAATCTTGTATAGCCAGTCCATGGCAATCTCCTGGCCTTCAACACAAGATGAACGATTACCAATGTGAATAATAATAGGAATCAGAGCTTAAAATTATTTTCTATTCAAGATCTTAGGCTGCAAGAAAGCAGAACACCTACCGTCAACCGTTTGGATATCCCTGCCCTTATATCAGATGCTCCCGAGACCAATACTACGTCTTAACAAGAGACTATTTTGGCAAACAGGTCCTATACTACATTCGCGTTATCTTTAAACAACACATGACGCTTATCTGCTTGCGGGGGGTCTGATAACTGATGCAGAGAACTCTGCCAACCGACTGGTGCGGCTAATGACGCTGTTCTCCGCATCTCAGAAAGGATGCTTGCGCGGGGCAGAATAGAGCATCTTCTGCCGGCCGACTGGTGGAATAAAAACGTCTCCACGGATCTGCCTAGCCCACCACTGCTACCCTCGAAGCCGTATACCGGGAATTGGGCAACCGATGAGCCGACAGAATGCGCGAAGGCGGAAACTCCACACTGACGGTCGACACAACTAGATAAGAGAAACAAACAAAAACGTTTACAATCGGCTTGTGAGCCGAAGAAGTCCGGAGGTGCGGTCCGGATAATCAATTCAGTCTTGATTCGATTCGAAAACGCCTTATCATCCCGTGAGTCGAGTTTAGGGAACGCTTCTTTCGAGTGGAGAGAGAAAAGGAATAGAATGGCAACTAGGAGTACCCTTAATTCCCATCTTGTTCTTCTGCATTAGGTCATGGATTGATAGAAGCTATCGGAGATACATTAATGATTCTTTTCGACTTGGAAAGTATACAGTATAGTAGAGATGACTATGAATGTAGCGCGGAGAAGCATAAACCTTTAGTCGGAATAAGTGCTATTGAAGAGAACTGTGACACTATAATCACAACACTACCAAAAGTAGAACGTTACCATGAGTTCTGAGATGACTGACTGCAGTTGCTTCTATGTTCACAGTTGAGACCCTGATAATGAGTTTACCAACGTTCTTGAATCATCTCATCCGTGCTCTGCTGTTTTGAAGTTCATACCAAGTATAATGTATCGCCAGACCCAGGGGCTGTTTAGGATACTTTGGTCTCTAGACAAATTTGAAAATCCGTACCGACTGGCCGAATAATGCATATTTCTAATCTCAGAATTAATTATATCCCAATAGACTTTGAACTTCCCACCCTACGAACATCAAAAGGGACAGTCTGCAGTATGTGATCCAGCGTTTATATGCTATCCACTCGGGCCAGTGAGTCCGACTAACTGATCTTGCGGGCTATACTACTACAGGAGAGGGTATGTGTTTATGTAACCAATAAATGATATCAATACTTGACGTAGTTAGTTACCCAAGTCCCACCCCTACTGTAACAAGGGCTGTTGAAATGGGTGGCTGGTAAATCCAGTGGCTGGGTACTTCGCCCCATATATATCTACTTATATATATGGAGGTATTTTTCCACTGTACTATATTTAGACTTGTTTTTTAATGTTTAACTAATATATGTTATTTTACTTATTATTTATAATTTAATATTTTAATAGGTTATAAGCCTAGAAACTTATAATTAATATTGCTATTATTTTTAGTAAACTTTGTATTTTATAATATTTATTTAAAGCTATTGCTATTTTTATTAAGCTAAATTTATTAAAGATAATATATTATAGTAAAATATATAAGTTGTTTTAAATTATTACTATTGTTATTAAATTTTATTATTAATTTTATTGTAAAAATAATTTAAAATTAATATTAAGTTTATATATAAAGTATAAATTATTAAAAAACTTAAATAGCGTTATTATTTTTTAAATAACTAGTAGGTTAGCTAAAAAAAACAATAAACAATATTTTAAACTATTAAAACTAAACTTAATTTATATATTAGTCCTATAAATAAAAGCTATTTTAAATAGCTTTATTTTAAAAGCTAGTTATAATTTATTAATAAAGTAATATATTTATAGCAATATTTTTATTATAAATTATTTAAAAATAAATAATTTATATACAAAANTTTAAATTTTAAATTAAAATTTAAATTTAAAAAAAGTTTTAAATTTTAAATTTAAAATTTAAATTTTAAATTTAATTTAAATCCGANTTTTATTTTTATAAAAAAGCTTTTATTTTATATAANNCTTTTTTAAAAAAAGTTATATTTAGATTTTAAAAAGGTAGAAATAATAGCCCTATTAAGTGGATTCTTTACTTATACCTATTTAATATAGCGTATATAAACATTAAAATATAACTTAACATATAATTAACTTAATCAATATATAACCAATTAAAATCGCTTAATTTTAACAAATATAACCGAAGCATTTTTTTATTTTGTTATAGCCCCAGCAAATAAGCATTCTAAACTTTATATTGTATATTATATTAACAGCGTATATTTTAAAATCGGTAGCTAGTATAATAATAAAAAAAATAAAAAGCAAATCGAAATAAAAATAAAAAAAAGTATTTAAGTTTTAAAATTAGCAAAAGAATTACAGGTTTATATAAGCAAGTATATCGCGAAAATAAAAGTGGTTAAGGGTAGGCCATAATATAGCAGGCTGTAAAAAAGGCAGGTTATTTTATAGGTTATATTTAAAAATAAAACCAATAATTATTAAATATTATAGCTTTTAAAATAAATATTAATAACTTAATAAAAGGATAAAACAAAACTTAAAGATTATATTATAATAAAAAAACATTAAAAAAATAACAATTATAATCGATTTTATTAATATTTACAGCTTTATTTAAAGGGGGTTAATTGGTGGGTAAAGTAGCCCGTGAGGGCATAGCCTATAGCCCCCACTGCTTACTTATACCGCTTTAAGCGCTTTACTTGCTTCGCTCGCCTACCCTTTAATTTTGTATTATTTTATTTACTTGATTTACTTCGTAATTAATTGCCTTATATTAAATAAACACATCGCGTTCAACAAACCTAAACAAAAAATTCGGTTTAAAGTCACTCAAAATAAAACAAAGGTGTTATTTTAACTTGTTTTGCTTGTGTGGAACGTTACTCGCGAATACTATCTCTTTCTATATTCCGCGTGTACAATTATTGAACACTACTGGATCTCGAAAATTCATGTAGCACTACAAAGACTCATCCCGCAAATTGGTAGGGGGATGTGGGGGACGGGCTGGCTTTGCACGAGAAGGGATTTTGTGCTCGGCATGACGGAAGAGATAATTGGGTCATAACGTTGCTGGTTTCATGTTCGAGAGTGATATGCCGAGTCTCGTAGGGGGGGGAGGATACCCAATAATGCTGTGGCAGCAATGCTGGCAAGCTGGGTGGTCGAGGTCTGTGAAAAGGAGCAGGATGATGTCGCGGATAACGAGGAAGATTTGTATGAATTCTAGTATGAATCCAATCCACTCCTTAATTACCGCATAAGCTCGGTCTTATTTTACTTGCCCTTCTCTTATCATTATTGCTGTTTGCCAAGTTGATTAACATGTATGTAGCCTGGTGATTAATAACTACCTATATTTCTTCACCGTGTTTTCAGGTCTCAATTTTACCTGCCACAGTAACGTAACGGGATTGTTGTTGGCCCGCTTTACACATTAAAATTCTATAGGTTTATACCATTCCATCATAATTTTGATAAGCCCTTATTCTGCTAAGTGAGAGATCTACAGGCCATTCCAATACGAATACTTTCCCAAACTCTTGATCACAAGCCCTTATTATAGATGTCTCGCCCGCTGTTCACCTATGAGGCGGGCTACAGCCTCTTTATGCTTGAATATCCTCGCTTCCAATTGCCGATCTCTCGACTTACCTCCTTGCCTTCTCATAGCTTTCTCGGATGATCAGGTAATTGGCGGGTCAACTAAAAGCTGAGGCTCCTCACCCATATGATTGTATACATGATCTGCAAGTCCCCGCTACGGGAGGTGTCATAAGGCACACGTAGGCACACGCATAATAAAAGACTTGTGTATATAGTAAGAGCAGCTACACCAAGGTGTTTTAGAGGCCTTCACGCAAAAACAATTGTCTATTATCTACCTCTCGTATAAGTTTCATGATAGGAGGTTTCAGATCGGATCCAGTTATTCAGTACCTATGAAATGTCGGCTATTTCGGCGTAGTGTATAAGATCACATGAGATAGGAGTCAAATAAAAGCTAAGGCCTCGTACTTGTGTGTGACTACCTAATATTTATGATATGCAGACCTAGCCCCAGTAAGTGCGACATGCATACACTACTAATAGTTAATATTTCCATTGCCAGGTCAAAATCTAGCTAGAGTTTACCTCCGTAGTAGCTTAAATCTCACATGCGGCTTGAAGTTTCTAATTACCATATAAGAGGGGAAAATGACGTAAAGAAATTCAAAAGGCAGGGAAAACATAAAACACGGCCATGTATTCGGCATTCGTAACACCCAAAGTTGTCCCCTTCTACCTGGGCAACTGTGCTGAGGAGAACCGACCCGTTGAATATCAGAATCACCCGACAAAACCCAGTTGGTAGCTTGTCTCGGTATTAACAAATAGCGAATTGCTCTTCCTGGCCCTTGGCCACCTTGTGGAAGTATTCCCAAGTCTCTCCCTGCCCCTTGCCCTCATACATGTAGCTCTCTTCGAGATCAAGAAGAAGACAGTCCCCACTTATGATGGCCCATCGATTATCATCTCTTTCACGCAAGATGCACGGTTCCATAGCACCGGTTATTAGAACCACCAGATCGCCCTGTTGTGCTTCTGCTGAACCTCGACCAAGCTCTCCGTGTGAGTTTATGAAAACCCTAGTGTTGTTGCATGAAATTGCGATGTTAGAAGTGACTTCTTCATCTATGACAATGTCCTATACTTGGAAGTTAACAGAAAAGCCCGTTTCTACTTCTGTATCCACATTCAGCACTTACGCTTCGTATATCACAAGTCCTCAATAATGTAGAGAGGTCGTCTCTATCTAAATTGTCTCGAAAAGCTGAAATATTAGCGCAGAAGATTAAAGAACTAGACACACCATACTCACATTGCATAATTGAATCCGGCCAATCTGGAAGATGGGCGCCGTCTGTCATTGCGCTTAAATCATCAACTAAAGCACGAACAGCTTCAATTCTGGTGTTGACGTCTGTTTGGTCTATCCGTATTACAGGGCCCAGTTCATGGACAAAGCCATGTCGAAAACCTCTAACGACGAGGAGTTTGTTACTGCTGTCGACGTGGAATCTTCTATAATTGGGAGAGGACCGATAAGCATTGGAAAAGACCGGAATTCGGTCAAGACGAAGGTATCTTTCCTTGCTCCGTGTCCAATCCGGAACCCAGGACGGTAATAGTATTGTGTTGTCTGTATCCCGAGGAGGGTGTGGATCTGCATCCCCAGGGTGAGGATGCCGAATCGTCGATAATATGGCGAGGCCCACTTCAGAGAGTAGCAAAAGAGCGAATTCATAAAACAGGGAATTGACGCTTCGATCGTAGTTAATAAGCGTTTCTAGTCCTAGCGGTCGGTTGTCGATTAACGGAGTTAAAGCTAGGATCTGGTCTCGCGAGTCCGTTGACTCGCATGTGTTTGCTCCAACCACGTAGAGAAACATGCTTTGAACTGGAGTCAAACCATCTTCTAACATAGCTTTAAAATGGTTGTCGTCTAGTTCCATTGGCACTGGAAAGTGCCTGAAGGCACGCCTGTTTTTTTCGTGACGATAGAGAAAGCTGGAGAAGGCCTCTATAGTTGCGGTGTCGCGACCGCACATGAATGTAACCCGAGGGGACAATATCAACTCCTGAATAACCCAAATTCGAGTGAACCAGGCCCTTTTAAGTAAAAGTTCCATTTCAGTGATGATATCATGTCCTAGTTCAGGGGGGTTTGCGGGGTTTTGGTCGTCGGATTTTATCCATTGATCAGCTGCTGCAAGATGCTGGAACAAGACTTGGCTTTCTGGAGTACTGTCTCCAAGAAATACGACGGTATTTGCGGATGCAGAGAAGATTTCCCCCATGATCTGAACTTGAGAACCCCGCTCCTGTATATTTTCCTGGTTTATGCAGATGGCATCGATCCAGAGAGTTCGAGTAATGACTTGATCTCTAAGGTGACGGAGTGCATTATAACAGTTCAAGGAGACCTTAATTTGGGCATTGGTATGGCCACAATAGATGGTCTTTGAAAGAGTTGTCTCACCCCAAGTATAGGAAAGAGCCTCGAACTTATATTCCGCCAGATCAATAGTGGTAGATGTGATAATGCAGTAGATATCAGGGTTTGTGAAAGAATCTGGTAATAATTGTAGGAGTCGAATATCCCGACGGGTTCTCAGAGGCATATATTTGTATAATGATGACATCTTTAGCTTTCTGGATAGTATGTATGTAGAGAAGGGTGGGTGGATGCTTAGTCTGACGTTCCGGGGTCTCGAAAAGAGGAGAGGGGACCTTCTCTATATAGGCATCGGCTGAGCTTCTTATTCAGCAATTAGCGGCTATGATACAGCAGCAAAATATATTCATGGTGTCATCTAGTTTTCACAGATTCAAGCTACGGAAAAACCCGGTGGTATAGATCCCAGAGCTTCTGGTTTTGGGGGTTCTATATCAAGCAATCACGCATCATCTGCATGCAACACGCAAGGGTGTATAGAGTACTATTGATCCTATCAGATAAGTCTTGATTCCAAGTCATGGCAGCCTGCTTTTCGTATACGATCATGCTGTAGCACAACATGAAAATAGCGGTTCTTGTAGATTATCTTGAACTCTGCCTGCTCTTGTTAACCTGCTGCACTCCCAGCCCATGCTATCAGGTATACAGGGCTTGATATCATACGGAGGCCGGCGGTGAGCCATCTGCAGTAGATCCCGAAGTTCTGAATCCGGTTGGACGCCTTTCTCTAGAATATCAAGGATTCTAGGTATCTTTTCGGTCAGCCCCTCCCAGCCTGGCTTTGTGTAATCACCGCAAGAACTTACAATTGCACTTGCCAATCTCTATTCTGCTTTCAGTATTTTCATATTCGGGGTGTAGAAACTGCTCTAATATCATCTTGCGTACAGATGTCGAGGCAATATCACTTGTCATTGTCGCTGGGGGGCTGGCAGCTTTGTTCAAACCTCTTTGCCGAGAAATGCTAGGATTTACCAAAGAATACGGAATCCCTCAATTGGAGACCTATAATGCAGTGAGAGTAACACAGGTGACGGACTTCGGAGGCCAAGGTTGGAACTGGGCAGATTCGGGCAGAAATTAGGATACAGGCGTGCTTGATGTGCCTTCTACCTAGCCCACTCCTTGTTCATTTGTCTGCCTAAACTGTGGTACATATGTAGAAGACGCCGAAACAGCGTCACCGTGGATTAAGATCCGGCTGAACGAGAACGAAAAACGATGATGTGTACTCAACAGGGGGGGGTGTCTACAGCGAGCTGATCATGGTGTCCTAGCAGGAACTAATTATGGAATGACTGGCGAATCTGAGGAGTTGGAATGCTCGTTATGACTGTTCTCAGCCTAAAATTTTAATAATTAGAGACTAGACACCAAACTGGAATATCACCGTCCCCGGTTCTGACAGCCCAATGGAGATATTAGAAAGAAGGAATGGCTCTGAGAGTATGCATAAGTGACCGCCTTTCATCGAGGGTCTAAGCTAGCCAGGGGTCTTACGGGCCCTGCCTTTACAGGCTACCAGCCACCCAACTTTTATCTACAAAAGCTTTTTTTGTTTTTTATAATTCTTTATCCAATTTTTTATTAATTATTACCTTTTTATATTTATTAAAAAAAGTTTTTTAGCTTTATTGCTATATTTTTATAATTTAATTTTTAGCGCTAAAAAGCTATAGTTTATAATATAAAGTTTAAATTATCAATATAAATAATGACTATTAAATAAAAAACTTTATAATTATTTATATAATATTATTTAAAAACTATTTTATTTAAAAGAAATGAATAATAATTTATAAATTTATTTTTATAGCTAAAATATTTATTATTATATTAAATAATTAACTAAACTATTTTAAGTTTTATATTTTTTATGTTAAGTTTAAAATAAAAGTTTAATATATAGTTTATATAAATAATAATAATTATTAAATTAACTATAATTAATATATTTAATTTATAATAAAAGATTTAAAAGTTATATTAATTTATAATTTAATTTTAAGTTTACTTTTATTTTTTAAAACTTTAATAGTATTAATATTTTTTATAAAAGCCCAAATTTTTTTATATTAAAAAAGGCCTATTTAATATTAGGGTACTTTTTAATTTTAACGTTTAATTAATAAATCTAGTTTTTTATTTTTTTTAAAAAAATATTTATAGTTAGTTTTATATTTAAGCTGCTATATATTAAAACTATTAACTAGCTAAATTTAATAATAATAAATATATAAATTTTTGCTAGTATTAATATTTATATTATAAATAGTTTAAATATATTAAAGCTTAAACTTTAGTATAGCTTATTTAAAATAAACTTTAGTTTAAATAAAACGGTTGTTTTATATAAACAGTTTATTATAAAACTAAACGTTGTTAGCTTTATAGTTATAGGTTTTTTAAGTTTATTAGGTTTAGCTTTATCTGCGTTGCTAAAAATTAGCAGATTATATTTTATATAAAACAACGTTTATTCTGCTATATAAAGTCCTACCCTGAAAGCCTTAATAGTTTTATTAAAATTAAAATTGTTTATAGTTTATAAAAAAAGCTTATTGCTTATTAGGAAGCTATATAGCTAATTGCTATTTAGGCTATAATTATTTTTGCTATAGTTAGCTTTTAAAAAAATAATATTATTAAAGCTAGTAATATTATAGGGCTATATATAAAGCGTTTTTTTTAAATATTTTATTTTGCTTATTGCCCCCGGTATAATATAATAGTATATATATATATTAAATAGGGCTATAGTAAAAAGGTAGCTAATATTATAGTTAAATATTTATTAATGTACTATATAAAAAAAGTTGTACAATTTATTATTGGCTAAATGCCGGAACTTTAGTCTGTTTATACTTAATATTAATAGCGCCCTAATTGCTTCGGTTTTTTTATTTTATAGTTTATATCTTTTTTTAGCAATATTGCTGCAGGTTTTATTATATAACTTAGTTTTTTATTAATTAAAGCTAATATATTTATTTTTTTAAAGCTTTTTTATATATAACCGCGTTTTAAATATAAAAAACTTAGATTTAAAAGTTTTTTATTTTATTTTAGTATTAAGCAATTTTTTAAAATATATTTTATAATTATTTTAGCTAGGTTATTTGCTTTATTTAAAATTTTAATTATTGTTTTAGCTATATATATAANTATTGTTTTTTAATATATTTATAATTTTTAATGCGCGGGTTTTATTACGCTAAAAAATAAATACCGGGGTTTTTATATTAGCTAGGTTAAAAATATTTAATTAAGGGATAAAATAAATAATAATAATAATAGCTTATAATATATAGTTTAGTAAATAATAGGTTGGTTTTTTATAAATAAAAGCAAATATATTTATATACTTTATAATAGCTATCTACTTTATTACCTTAGCTTTATTATTTTTACTACTATTATTCTAAATCTTTACTTAATAACCATATTTAAAAAAAGTTGCTTATATAATAAAACATTGCTTAACAACCTAAAAAAACAAACCTCCTTAAAAACAGAATAAATAAAAAATAGTATATACTTTATTAAAAAAAACAACCTAAAATCTACAAATATTTTTTCTTATTTATTCATTTTATTATTATTTATTTGTTTTATCTACTTTATCTACTTTATTTACTTTATCTACTTTATTTACTTTATCTACTTTATTTACTTCGTTAACATAGCTTTACAATTTATAAATATTATTATTTACTAAACACTAACTTTGTTTATATTATCTATATTATTTACATTGTTAGCTTTATTAGCTTAGCTTCACTAATACTATTTATTTACTATTTAAATAGCTTTATATTTTACAATCAACTGCTAAATATATATTTAAGCCTTATTTATACATTTATTAATTATATATATATACAAACATCTCCTTTATTGCTTTACCTACTTAGCTTCTTTACTATAGCTCCTATTAAACAAAAAACAAAAAATAAAGCTTAAAAACCAAACTATCAGTCCTTTTCTAAATAACCTCTCCAACTTAGCACAATTAAAACCTAAAATAGCCTACGTTTTTCTTAAATACCCTTTTAAATATAAAATTAAATTTTAATTCTAAATATAACTCTAAATATAATTCTATATATAATATAAAAACTAAAAACAATAACAACAATAATAAAACCTACGTTAATAATAAAGCTTACATTAACAAAATTATATTTAGTTCTACTATATTTAACAATAATAAAAACAAAGTTTCTTAAATTAACACGCATAGCTAAGTATACTACGGACCCCAACCTTTAAAACCTACGCCTTTTATCAAAGCTATCCCTAAAAAATATTTTAAAAAATATATTAATAAAAAAGCTAAAAATCTAACACGTTAAAACTATAAAATATATAAGCTTACTATTAAATAAAAATAAAAGCTATAAAAACTACTCTATAAAAAATCCAAACGTTTTTCTAACCGGTAAATAGTAGCAATAGTAATAATAGTAGCAATAAAAATCGCTTTTTCGAATACCAAAATACTATTATAAAAACCAACTATTACTTATTAAATATAACCCTTTTAACTTATTAATTAATACTATTTTTAATAGTACTATTAGAACATTAAGCGGAAAAAAATAATAATTAAACTACCTGCCGCAAAATATACTCTTAGTAGTAGAGAGCTTTAACTTCGCCAAAAAATAATTGTTACCTTATTTTATATTTTTATTACGCTAAATAATCTTTATTAATTATTTAGCTAATAAATCTAAATATTATACAATATTTATAGCTACTATTAACGTTAGTACAGCCAGGGTTCTTTTAAATAATAATAGTAATATAAAACAACGTTACAATATTTTTTAAAACCTATTACTTAAAAATTAAAAATATACTATTAATATAGCTATTTATTTAAATAAAAACTAATTAATTAATACCTAGTTTAAAAAAAATATATCCCGATTAGTTGTTTATTTTTAATATAAGTTTTATAAAATTAGATTGTACGCCTTACTAACAACAAAAATAAAAGCAATACTAGACTTAAACCTATACTAAAATAATCGAAACAAATATTTGTTTTTACTCTATATATTATAGCTGGTTAAATAGTTGCTTTAAAAAAATCCTAACTAATATAAGTTAAATTTTAGCAAATATTTAACAAAAATATTAATATATTATTTATAATCCTTAACTAAAAAAAATAGCTAACTTTTTACCTAGCAAACTTTATTTTTGGGCTAATATACTAACATTTTAAATATAATTTATATAAGCGCTTTTACTTTCCTAAAAAAAANNNAAAAAAAAACGTTAAAAAAAAAAAAAAATAAAAAAAAAAAAAAAAAAAAAATATAACAAAAATACTAAAACTTTTAATTTAAACAAAAAAAATTAAACCTAAAACCTTGTTCTATATAATAATATATATAAAATAGTTAAATATATATAAAAATATATAAAAGTANTTAAATATATACAAAAGTATATAAAAGTANTTAAAGCTAAAAAGCTATTAAAATTAAACCTATTTAATTTAATTTATTTATTAATTAATTAAATTAAGTTAAATAAAAGATTTGCTTTAAGCAAAAAAAAAAAGCTAATTTATTAGCTTAAGTTAAGCAAAGCTAAATAAAGCGCGTTTTTTGCTTTGCTTTGCTTGTGGTGTACGCTGCCCTATATATATACTAGCTAGATACCTAGTTTCCGCGTTATAGATAGGGGTTTTCCTCCTTGTGCAATAACAATAAGTCAACACTGAACCTACCAGCAGTTAGGACTGTGACAGGTGTTGTTCTGACGTTTTTTTAAAACATAATGCTATTCCCGTGTTTAGTGAGTGTCCTCTATTACATCACTCTGAATTACGCCGAGGATTTCTCTTCTTGTAAAGATTGGGACATGCGCAAGGGGAAATAATACAAGACATATTTAAGTCTCAGGAGGGAGTAATGATATCTTCTAGGGGGTATGTCATCTCCGGGCACGATATTCTCACTGAAGTTCGCTTTCTTTTCTCGTAACCATTAACGCGGGGTTTGTGAAGGATATATATTATTAAGATGGAGGTTGTTCTTCGTGTCGCGGCTCACCCGCAACTCGATAGCGCCACCTTACACAAGGTCCTTCTCGCCAATGCTTTCCGTCTGTTGATTGTGAAAGCCGACATTACAGCCTAATGACACTATATTGTAATACAGCGGTAAGCTATACTAGTAAATTGATGGAATGTAGAAGCGGTTATTAACACTAATTACCTCCCGGAATTTATTGTTACTGCACCCAGTCGTCGTAAGAAGACTTCCATGTGTCCAGGCTGCTGAAGGGATTGTTAGTCCTGTAACATCTTTGTTAGTACCCCAAGCAAAATAAGAATTACTCCTCGGTATATGTTGCATCGATATATAACTCAGTTATCAGCTTCTTCAACCTGGTCATGAAACGTACCTCCCGGGCAGATAATGTACGGGTACAGGATACGATCAAACTGATCAAATCGCTTCCGACAATCAGACGTACTTGTGTCAAAAATCTAACAAGAACACTCACTCCTAAGGAGTATGAACAACTGCTTACGACGATACAAGATGGCAAATGATTTCCAGACAAACTGCGGTAAGTTCCTTTACTATATATCGTGGGCAGTACTTACTTATTATAATAGATATGAGTATACACGATCAACAAAGCAGTTTGAAATCCGAATGACAACTCAACTGCACGAGGGACTGGTAGGTATATTTATCGAGGATTTTGTCTTGTGGCGGGCTGAACTTGAGAAATTGGATAACCCTAGAATTTCCCATGCTACTAAGACCCTCCGGCTACATGGACACGCGCACATCGAATTTTCTGTTCCCGAGGGACCAATGGACATGAAATCTGGTGGAATGCGACATATCTGTGAGCTGGAGTGCCCTGATCCAGCCTTAGTATTTGAAGTTGGATTTGCCAACACCAGAGAAGAGTCAAATCAGAAGGCTAAAGACTATAGTAAGTTATTCTCGGAAGACCTTGTTTTATGTGTTCAAATCATGCCTTAAAAGCTTTAGATGATTAAATAGCTAGCACGCTTAGGGAGTTGATGATTAACTCCGAGTAGTACTTCGTTGACAGGGCAAGATTCGAACTGTTATTGTGTTCTATATGGGCGACATATATGCAGCTGAAGAGAAGAATGAGAGAAGACTGAGGGAGATTTACTGCACTGGCGAATTGGACGAAAGTGGCCTATCTGCTTACCCGAAGGATGCAAAGAATCTCACAGCGGGCGCTTCAATTTTGGGGTGGCGAGCAAGAGTCCAGAAAAATAACACACTAACAGTTGAATGCGTTCAAGACTAGGTAATTGCAACCCACGCAGATGTTGATGACAGAGCTTAGTATTAATCTATAAAATAGGAATTCCGAGATACAACAGGTAGCCCAATTCAATTTGCGTCGGGCGAATTCCTCTAGAAGATTTTGTCTGCGACAACATTACAGACTCGGTAAAAGGGTTTGATACAACCCTGCTTGAAATACTATCGGAAGCCTTCTGTAAGGCCATTGATTTGGACCTTATAGCTTATCGAGCTAAAGTAGTAAGAGAAGGAATAGAAGGAGAAAAAGAGTGAGGAGGAACGATAACGAAGGGGTATAGAAATACCATCACTTAGAGCCGTTGGGGCTCTGGATCGCGTTATCGTCGAGCACGGGAAGTCGTTCCTTATTAGAATCAGGGGCTAAAAGTCCTGTAGAGAGTTCAAGTGAGTATGATTTGATGCAAGGGGAATTGAATACGCGAAACGAGACACGGAAAAGGTGGCGGGATGATTTTCGAGCGGTGCATAAGGTGTGTCTAGCTGGATAATACCAATACGTCTAGCTAGCAATGCAGCAGTACGATGCTCTCACGCGGATCTAATTTGGTGCTCGTATGTAGTCTGGCGTACGAATCGCTATGTCAGCATTTGACGCGAAGTGCTGAAGCTGGGATGATGGTTGGCGTTAGGATTCAGGCCCCTGCTAAAAGGTACGCTTGGTTGCTTGGCTGGGAAACCTTATCGCAACGTCAAATGTTGTAAGGTTAGAGAATCTTCGGAATCCTCGAGAATCTAATCTGGACTAGAACGCTAGTGTTTGGTAGAGGAGAATCAAGATTTCACTGGAATTTCTATTCTCCCTTTCGTTTCTTGCTGAGTCTACCGACTTGACTACATTTACAATAGGTATTGAACACTCAGGAATAACAATGGAGGGTACCGGGCTTGCGGGAGGACGCGGGATCGTGGGGGTCAGTGAGCATCTGCGCAAGCCACCGGAATTGGAGTGGGCGCATGCGAAGTCGATAAGCACATGCGTATTGAAGTAGTACGGGCGGTAGTGTGCAAGGGGGGGTATATTATTGCGTTCTATTAGATCAAATCTTTCCCCAATCGTATTAGTGATCATTCTATCAGTTGGATGCGTAAGGCCTACGTATCTCCATTTTACAAGCTTGCGTCACAGAATTCAAATACTCGGCCTGAGTCAGTATCTAGTCAGTCTCGAGGTTGTCGCTGCCAGTGCTCTGAGTGACACCATCTCCGGGCTGGGCAACTAATGAGGTACCTACGGATTGGTCCGACGTAGAGCACAGGTACGGCGCTGGCCCGGGGTAAACAACTGAAGACAAGCTCGGCAGCATGGTCAGGCAGCTTGACTCTCTGACCGAGCGCGTGGAATCTGCTGCCGAGGCTATCATCTCTGCCTCAGCTACGGAAATCCCACCTACCTTTCCCGAGAAGATCACCGGCGAGATCGTCTTTCGGCCAAGGCCATACGAACGCCCACGGTATCTCTCTGGCGAACTGACCTATCAAGACAATGTCTCTAAGGAGGAAATAGCCTGGGCTTGCATGGCGAGCAATGATTCGGGCTTTGACGCTATCGCAAAACCAACGGATATCCTTGTTGTTGGCGCAACCTTTGGCCATGGTTCATCAAGGAAGCAGGGACGGCAATTTTAGCGAAGCTGATCCCTCTTATCGGGGAATCGAGCTTCGGAAGTATCTTCATTAGGAACAGCATCAATAACGCACTCATGACGCTTGAACCACCCTATTTCGTTGAGCGATTCCGCGTCCGCTTCTTATCATCGACTGGGGAGAAACAGCTCACGCGCAGGACTGCGTAGACGCCGACGTGGAATAGCAGGGGTAGTGCTGTATAGGTGGGTGGAATGAGAGAGCAAGGGAAGGGAGAGGTGGTCGAAGAAGGCCGGAGATCTGCTCGTTGGGTTACAGGCCATTATCGCGGCCGGAGGGTTGGAGGCTTGGTGTAAAACTGAGATCGCAAAGTTCGAGGGGTTAGAAGTAAGTGAATCTTGAAGGGGGGGGGGGGATGGCGACTACGGTCATCAGAGGCAGCCAGCGCATCACGATAAGTGCTACAAGAGCTTGGTGGGTAAGCAAATGCTACGGAATGTTGAACGCTAATGTGCCGAGCTTGCACAATGACAAATCCCGCCCATTGACTAGGTAGACTACCACCACCATGTCTTGCCTGATGTTCATGCTCAAACCCCAAGAACTCATTCTCTACATCCTGTAGGTACCTAGGTAAAGTAGAGTATATTTTCTTTTGGAAGAAGGCGGAGGGTGTATGTAAGCCGGCCCCACCAGGCACGTGGTTACGCGACGCTGCTGGCGGCTAGTTTGAGGCTATATTGCTGTTATCCTATGCGCTAAGCTTGGGGCAACCAATAGTACCAATAGTCAAATATATAAGGCTTGAGCTGAGCCTGAGCTGCGTCTAAGCCTGCCTAACTAATAACTACTTAGGGTACCTAGGTAGGTAGGTTAGGGGTATCATACGATCACTTCCATAAACGGAAATAAGGTTCTCAGCTGAGCTGAAGTATGTCGTCTGTCGTTTTAAACGTTTGCTACAAATGTCACGAGTGGTTAAGCATAAAAGCAACGTCTGCCAAGCATTCAGCTTGGCAAACTTCCATATACACAAAATCTCCTGCTCTTTAGCCTCATCTCGCCTACGTCTTTGTATCCTTTGCCGCCTACATGTCTTCCTACGCATGCGCCGTGTCTATAGTATGAAAGCCCTCGCTGATAGGTATTTCCTATTTTGTCTTGTTACTAGTACTATTGCTATTAACGAACTCGGCGTGTCGGGGATCACCCCTACTCCTTCCCTTCAAGCGCGTTCCAAACCGCCGGCTTCAAGCGGCAACCCAGGTCTATTGAGCTGCTATTATTGGACTCGTACGATGTGGAATACTAGGTAGACTGATGACGACCGCTCGTTGGTAGATTCCCCAGTAACATGCCCCGGCACATCGACGGTGAGCAAGGGGCCCCAGTACGCGTTCGGATGCTGTGATAGCGCCACTTGCTGGAAGCCTGCCTCTTGCCAGACCAATGACCAACCAACTTGTGGTCCCAACTGCGTCTATTCCCAGATTACACGGTGGTGAGTGTTGTGACCTACGGGTTTGACTAAGTTGTATCTGTTCCGTTTAGCACCGATGAAGCCTCCCCTTCACGCGCGGAGTACGTCCTGAAGACAGCCATAGATGACGGAAACCCCCATACTAGCTTCCTGTGCCTGCCGGCTGCGACGCAAATCCTGGTCTTCGTCGACCCGACTAGCAGTAGTGGATTGGACGCTAACACGGCGGAGACCTTGGATGCTTCCGGAGGAACCTCAGTCGATACTGGTTCCCCTCCTGCAGAAATTTCTCAATCATCGCCTAGTAATCACGGCAATGGGGATGATAGCGGTAATGGTGGTTTGACTACAGACTAGAAGATTGCCCTGGGAGTTGGCATTGGTGTGGGTGTGCCGGTTGTAGCTATTTTAGCCTGGTGGCGGCCACGCAAGAGCCAGTGGTGAACAATTACGGTTCCGCGTATAGAATAGGTGCAGATGGTCAAGTGCCCGGATTGACCACCTTCTACTTTTGGTAGCATCGTGGTATAGTGGCTGCAGTCCTGTTTCGTGGCATGGACATACCTACAAGGGAAGACCTGCAAGAGATACTTGCCGAAAATCATAGTGGTTGGTTGACACCAGTGGCAATGTGGGAAAACTTTGCCGTTCATCAACGCCGATGATAGAATCGTCGTATTTTGGACCTATTTAGTCAGTACGTGTCAAAAGGAGGGTAACCCCACCCACTCCGATACCGTAACAGTATATGCATCTACTTACATATGTATGTAAGGTAGTATATACCAGGCCCCCTGCACCTCTTGGAGCTGCTTAATCATCTTGAACATCTAAATTTAAACCAACTCCTTTCCCTCGGGTCAACAAAAAAGGCCTGTAGATACAGCCTATACAGCCTATACAGTTTTGCCGGATCAAGATTCGGGCTACGTCGGTCGTTTAACCAACCCTATCAGCCCTGGCATAGCTATCATGGCAGTCAAAATGTGGCTAAAATTATACAGGAATAAATCCATCCAACCGTGTTGTATGGGTTATCTAGTATACTACCTACTGTAAGTAAGTGCCTGGGCATTCGCCGTCGTAACGCCCCAGCAGAGCCCGGGCATGGAATGATTGGGCCCACTATCTACAGTAACAGAAGTTGAGTTGTACTCTACAGCTGCCGCTGCGATTCCCCGTTTAGGAAGAATTTTGCGCATAATCTCTAAGTTGAGTGGACGCCCCTTCGGAGTTGCACCACCCCAAAGTGGATGCTGTCATACTGTAGCTGGTTGCATAGATGCCGCCTCCTATGACCGTTCGATGCGGTTGTATACTTCCGTGGTTGATTACTACATCATGGGCTCCATCTCCAACATTGACACCCTTGAGTTATCTACATAGTATACACGTCATCTTACCTTGTTCTCCTAAACGGGCAAGTTGTAAGATGGTAGAGAAGCCATGTGAGCAGTGTTCCATGGTTTCGGCATCATACCGGCGTTTATATCGGCGTTTGACGGCCAGCAGCCATCGTCTCGCAGTGGGGACCCGGAAAGCAGTTTTAGCGTTGAAGCAAGCAGAGCAGTGTGCAGGGTTGAAACCCGTAGGAAGCGCTAGAACCCATATACCGAGAGAATAAGCATGGAGGAGTTGCTAGGGGACTGCCAGGGCCGACTACCTAGTCTGATGTTACTCGGGATGGTGACCCAATATCTGCAAGCACTCATAATATCTGGCCCGTTGCCTATACTAGTACGAAGTACCCACGAATATGAAGCAAGATTCAGTGTAAATAGACACAACCTGTTGAGTTTTTGGAGGTTGAAAACAGGGAACAAACAGGAATGCAAGCAGTGGTACCGACAAGTATTATGATGTCATTGATCTGTCGGTACCTGGTTGTTGCATCGCAACTTCACAGCTTTTCAAGGTACGAGTGGCGCTAATATTGAACTGCTGCAGCTTCTCCTTCTGTCGCCTATGCTTCATGCTTGATTCTGGCTTGGCGCGTCTCATCCAATCAAGACTCCAGCCGGTGCAGGTAGCGTGCGTATGTAGCGCCTGTCAGAGCAGAGCGGATTCGAATCGCCGCATCTCAATATGTGGGCCAATATGGCATGATCTATCACAAGCAGTTGCCTGATGCAAATCTCCAACCGACGGGGTCTTGTCTTCCTGCTTCCGTCTCACCTGAACTGCACATGTATGTACTGTACCTACCTACCTACTGTACTGTAGGTAGGTACCAAGCATGTTGACATTACCCCGGACATCTTCTGTGTAAAGACCTACATGCATACATACCTAGTACATTACATGTTCCACCAGTTCTTACCTACCACATGCTAAGTACCTAGAGTTCAAGTTAATCTCAAATTAGAGCATTGCGAATCCGTGCGCCCATGCTGGCTTGTTGCTTATTGTTCACATGACCTAAAATGTACGTTTATATTCCTATTGTGAGGTGGCACTCGCATGGTAATCAATGTAATCAATATATTGCCTAAGGTTTCATCGCGTGCATTATTGTAGAACGAACTTGAACTAACTGTCTACGATGGAGGTATGATGTAGGTATGATGTAGGAGGTACTGACTGTCAGGTACTATAAAGTATTGAAGTGAAACATTGAAACCAGGTACATACATACATCCTAAGGTACCTATCTAAATGTACCTGATACCTGTATCGGGTCTACCTAACTTCGATAACGACATGTACATCATACATCCACTCTTTTCCATGCACATCGCCTGCACTGGGATCTCCATACCCTTTCTATGTATCCTTTCCGAACCTGCGATCATGGACCTCTGTCAACCTCTTCCATAAGCACGTCAGACACCAGGCAAGCTAGGTAGTAGGCTAGTAGCTGCTGAATGCCCCGTCTTCTTTATTCTGCGGGTGAGGGGGAAGGCATCTATATCGCAAACGCGCTCCTCAGAATGGTCTTTCGAATAATCTCGCTGAACTTCTTGTTGTCCTCTATCGAGTGAGGGACGTCGTGCGATCCGCTATGCTCGTAGACTGCAGCTAACGTCGTATCGCATAGCCGGACAAGGTGCTCGGCATGCGGCTTGAATAGATCCTGCAGCCCCCACACATGGGCAGTGGGTATATTGATTCTCTCCTCGTGTAAATCAGGGTGGAAACAGTACGGCCTCAGGTGGGAGTTCTCGGGCGCCCCAATGAGATCCTGGAGATAATGCACCCTCGACTTCCACGTTGGGAACATGTCGGCGAGCATACTCGCTTCCGAGTCTGGCAGAGGCGTTGCGCTAACTGATCCACTGGTGGCTTCACGCTGCCACTGGGACGCGTCAGTGCTGAGCGGGTTATCGCCCGTGATCAAGCCGAAGACGTCTTGGCCGACTGAGCAGTCCCAACTGAACGGAAGTGTGCCACTGATAAAGATAGCAAACCGAAACGGCAGTGCCGAGAACGGCTTTTCGATCTGATACTTGAGAAGCAGAGCAGCGGTGAGCATCGAACCCTATGTACGGCCTTGATTTAGTACCACTCAACGTAGATGTGTAGTGACCCAGTAGCTCTTGTTGGATTTACCTCGGAGACGCCCATCACTCCATCGAAGGGACCGTCGCTCTCAATGAACTCCTCTATCCGGCTCAGAGCACGAGACACATTGTCCGTCGTCAAGATGTCGACATACGTGAGGTATGGGCCAGGATAAACGTCGGAGAGGAACTTTTGGGGTACGACATGTATATTTCCCTCGAACCACTCATATGAGTACTCTTGAGGTAAGAAGGACCGCATCTTCTCCGTCTTGGATTGGAAAATCGTGGCATTGATTGCCGTCCCATGAAGACAGAGAATCCGCATCGTGCGTAGTCGAGGACCTATTTTTGGATGACTTATCTTCTTTGACGGGTAGGGTGGATGGTAAACTGTGCTGCGTGAAAGCTGCTCGGAAATCTGTTTGAAAGACGAACTAAATACAATTGCTAAAATCTTGGACTTCGGCTAGAGAGAAGATGAAGTTTCGCCATGAGCGCTTTGGCCTCCTGAGACGTATACTATGTTCCGCATCATGCATCGCTAGCTTACCCAGCTCTACCCAGGTATGTTTTACACAATCTTGCTTTTTGGGTAATATTGCGCCCAGAGGCTTGCTAAATACGGATCCGGATGGATGAAGCGACGTGGCACTAGCGCAGGTGAGGCTCACGACTGGAGTGTTACACTTCGGCAAGGTAGAAAAACGCCGCCAGATGTTATCTTGAACCGTGCAGAACGAGACAAGGACTAGCCGGGCATATCCTGAAATAAGAGTTACATTATCACATCATGGATAGGAGAATCCTGAACGCCGCTGCCAACACTCGCTTACTCCGCCAATGCTTCATGGTGTCCCAATTTGTAGATATATATCTCCTTAGTACCTATTCCAGAGTCCTCGTCCACTGCCCAGAAACACAGCATCCTACTACCACCTCGTCTACCCCCTCCCCCTAAACGGCATCCCATCTATTGACCCTTTCAAGAATCGATAGTGCTAAACTCATAGGCCCGACGATTAAAATGTCTAGTTCGGATATTGCTATTATCGGGCTAGCATGCCGCTTTCCGGGCGAGGCCAGCTCTCCCTCGGCCTTCTTTGAAATGCTGCTCCAGGGCAAGGATGCTTGGAGCGAGGTCCCTCCTACACGATTTAATTCTCGCTCGTTCCTTCATCCGAACCGGGAGAGACCCGGATCACTAGTAAGACTCGTATTGCCCAAGCTTTCTCGGTTTCTTCTTACCAATGTCTTAGGTCGCCGGGGGTGGATACTTCTTGAAGGAGGACGTGTCGAAATGGGAACGGCCCCTTTCTTCCTGCCACATCTGCGGTAGAAGCTCGTGCCATTGACCCCCAGCAGCGTATCCTTCTTGAGGTTGCCTACGAAAGTCTTGAGAATGCAGGCATTCCGATCGAGGCAATTTCGAACACAGAGACCGCTTGCTTCGTCGGAGGTTTCACACACGACTACAAGAACATTGTTACAAGAGACATACAGACCGCACCGCAGTATGCAATCACCGGGACCGCCATGAATATGCTTGCCAATCGCGTTAGCTGGTTCTTGTAAGCCTTCATGCTCAAGTTATAACCCAGATTTGCGGGCTGACGAGTGACACTAACACTATTAGTAATCTGCGAGGGGCATCTGTCACGACTGACACAGCCTGCTCGAGCTCTTTAGCAGCACTGCATCTTGCGTGTGAGACCATCCGCTCAGGAACGAATAAGACACGTTGCGCACTCGTGGGAGGCACAAGTCTTATCCTGGGACCAGATGTATCCTGCGGCCTCAACGCACTCGGCTTTCTGAGCCCCGACAGTCGTTGCTTCGCATTCGACTCGCGCGCCAATGGCTATGCTCGAGGTGAGGGTATATGTATGCTTGTAGTGAAGCATATAGACGATGCTATTCGCGATGGCGATCCCATTCGCGCTGTGATCCGGGGTACAGGAATCAATCAGGATGGGAAAGTATGCTCAACCATGCACCCCACTTGATCGTATAAGACTACTGATGCGTAAGTAGACAGCAGGCATCGTGCTGCCAGATGGGGATGCCCAGATGGACTTGATACGCCAGACATATGAGCTAGCCGGCCTTAACCCCGTGGACACGCAGTACGCAGAGTTGCATGGTACCGGCACAAAGGCCGGCGACCCTACCGAGATGACAGCTATTGCTAGAACAATTGGTAACGGCCGACAAAGTCCCCTCTACTGCGGCTCTGTCAAGACGCAAATTGGCCACACTGAGGGCACAGCGGGCATTGCTGGTGTGCTAAAGTGTGTGCTTGCGCTGGAGCGTGGCATCATCCCTCCCCACCTCAATTTCAACAAAGCCAACCCGCGTCTACGCCTTAATTCCTGGAATATCGTGCTTCCCACTACTGCAATCCCGTGGCCCGAAGCAGAAATACGGAGATGTTCCATCAACAATTTCGGGTTCGGCGGTACTAATGCACATGCCATTCTCGACGACGCATATAATTATATGCGTCTCCGGAACATGACTCTCACCAGTCCTCTGCAAGAGTTATTGTTTTCACAGAACAAAACCGTCGCGCTGGAAGCGAAAAACCTAATTCCGACTACAAATGGCGAGGTCTCAGACCCTCCGGCTCGCGTGTTCGTTCTCTCCGCTCCCGAGCAAGAGGCGATTGCCCGCCAGCGTCCGGTACATGCGAGTTACCTCAAGAGAAGTGCCTCCCCCTCTGTGATGCAGCATCTCGCCTACACATTATCTGAACGTCGATCTACCTTTCAATGGCGCCATGCAGTTGTCGCCAGCTCCATCGACGACCTTCTATCGTCGTGGGCGGATGAGAGCCTCAAACCAACTAAAGCTATCGCTCCTTGCCACGTTTCCTTTGTGTTTACAGGACAAGGTGCTCAATGGTATGCAATGGGCCGTGAATTATCTGTCTACGAGGTCTTTGCAGCGTCCATTAAGAAATCTGCCGCCGTTCTTTCGGAGCTGGGTAGTCCATGGGATGCCTGGGATGAGCTCTTCGCCTCGGAGCCCAAGTCGAAGGTGAACCAAGCTGAATACGCTCAGCCGCTTTGCACGGTTCTCCAAATTGCGCTTGTTGATCTCCTCACACATTGGGGAATTAAGCCTCACGCTGTTGTCGGCCATTCGTCAGGCGAGATTGGAGCGGCATACGCCGCCGGTGCTTTATCTCGGGAGCACTGCTTGAAAGTTGCGTATCACCGAGGTCGGTTATCTAGCCTGTCAAAAGAAAAGTACCCGCACGGCACAATGATGGCTGTTGGTCTATCTTTGGAAGATGTTAAGCCGTATCTTGCGGACACCGAAGAAACCGTCATTGCTGCTTGTATCAACAGTCCGACCAGCGTCACTCTTTCGGGGAATAAGCCAGCCCTAATGAGCCTGCAGACCATTTTTAGCGAGAAAAACATATTCTGCCGTCTGCTCCAAGTAGAGAATGCTTATCATAGTCCTCAAATGCTTAATGTCGCCGAAGACTATCGGGAAAGCATCGCGGATATCGTGCCTATAGAACAGGCGTCTACACAATTCTACTCTACCGTTGACGGTTGTCGCATCCCCACGTCTCGACTGACTGCTGACTACTGGGTCGCCAATTTGTGCTCCCCTGTGCAGTTCGTGGCGGCCCTGGACGACATGCTGTACGCAAATGTAGAGAGGAAGATCCTTAAAAGCAAGTCCCAGGCGACAGGCATTCTTCTTGAGATTGGCCCCCATTCTGCTCTTGCCGGTCCTATCAAACAGTTCAAGTCGGCGCGCGGGGGACTCGAGCACCTAGACTATCGGAGTGTTTTGTCCCGGGAACAGGATGCAGCACTGACAACATTGCGCGCGATGGCTTGGCTATGGATGAAGGGGGCGCCCGTGAATCTGGACAAAGTAAGTACATTATTGCCTCTTCAATGTTTCGTTCGTACCTTCTTACATGTTTACCCCTAGGCCAATACCAGAGATGAGATACCCGCTCAAGGTATAATCTTGGTTGATCTGCCTTCGTATGGCTGGAACCACTCTACTTCGTACTGGCACGAGTCACGGGCATCTAAGAACCACCGCTTCCCAGAATATCCGAGACACGATCTAATCGGCTCGCGAATGGACAACTACAACCCACTGGAACCGGCTTGGAGGAATCAGTTGCGCGTGTCGGAACAGCCTTGGCTGCGAGATCACCAAATCCATGGTGACATTATTTTCCCTGCGGCTGGAGTGATTTGCACTGCGATAGAAGCTGCACGCCAGTTCGCAGGAGCTGACAACCTCAATCGAGATATCACAGGCTTTGAGTTGCGTGATTTCTGCATTACCCGGCCCGTACTTATTCAGGACCTCGATAACGGAGTAGAGACTTTCTTGCACCTAAAGAAAAGAAAGCTCGGTATGGGCAGCGGTGCTGGGATATGGCATGAATTTACCTTCTATTCCTGCCAGGACAATGGAGCGTACGCAGAGCATGCATGCGGACTGATAGAAATTCAGTATGCCAAACCAGTTTCGGAAGTTGACAGCGGGAAAGAACTAGCAGAAGAGGTTCTGGCACGCCAGGAAGAGTGGAATAAAAAGAGGGCAGCCTGTGTTGACGTCGTGGATACCGTGGCTCACTATGAATTTTGGAAGTCAGAAGGTCTTGACTTTGGTAAGCCCAATTCGTCTCGAAAACATGAAGAGAACTATAACTAAATGCGAAGCAGGACGAATATTCCGAGGCCTTACCAGCATCCGTCAAAAAGATGGTACCGTCGTATTCGAGATCACGGTTCCAGACGTACGTGCTTCCATGCCCTATAACTGTGAAAGCGATCTTCTCGTCCATCCTGCGACGCTCGACTCTTGTCTTCAGACTATGTTGGCTGCAATTCCTAAAATGCCTGGCGTCCCCAAACAAATCTGGATTCCGACGACAATTAGAAGCATACAGATTTCAAATGGTATACCCCGCGGGAGCGGCCAGGTTCTTCACGGCTTTTGTGAGTCCTCGCGCCGCGGGATTAGGGAAATGATAGGCTCAATCGTAATTGGAAACGAAGCGTTTGATACACTCCCCGCAATCGTTATGAATGGCGTGACATTCACTGGATTAGGAGTTAACCAGAGCCTGCCTGAGGATTCTCATCTCCGAGAGCAGTGCTTGGTCAAGCTTTGTTCTACGCCGTCTTGGAAGCCTGATGTTGACCTTATGGACGCTGGAATCGCGCGGGCCAGACTTGACGATGGTGGCGAATCTTCCGATGAACTGTCCCAATTTTGCTCCCATTCAGATAAGGTCGTGAGGATCATGTGCCGACGGGTATTGAAAAACCTTGATTCCACCACACGTTCTTCGCTCCCACAGTATCTACAAAAATACGTGGAGTGGATGCAGAAGCGATGCGAGACCCCGGCCACTAGCGACACATCGATCCCATCTGAATTATCCGACAAAGAAGATGACAATATCATGACGAACTTCCTTGCCACTTATCCTTTCGATGGGAAATTTTGTCGCCAAGTTTTCGACGGCCTAGATGATATCTTTAAACAGAAAACGACTCCTCTGGCTGTTCTGATGGCTGAAGATAACCTGTCTAGGTTTTACCGCGACACCTACGGCTGTTTTGCTAGCACTCGAATCTTGCAAAACTGGTTCGATCTCAAGGGTCACAAGAACCCTCGTCTGAGAGTAATCGAGATTGGCGGAGGGACAGCTTCAGCCTCCGTACCCGTGTTAGAGAAATTGGGCGGTCGAAAGAGGGAAACACCTCGTTTTTCGCAGTGGACATTCACAGACATCTCTACTGGGTTCTTTGAGAACGCAAGAAGTCTACTTCAGGAATGGGAGCCTCGAGTAGAGTATAGAAGACTGGATATTGAGAATGACGTGGTAGAGCAGGGATTTGATCCCGAGTCCTACGACGTGGTGCTTGCTGTGAATGTAAGTCTCCAGTTCTTCCTTTAGTCCTCCTAGTGGATGGTTGTTGCTAATTCTTTTCAGGTATTACATGCAACGAAAAATCTCAGAAAGACACTCGAAAACTGCAGACGTCTACTGAAACCTGGCGGTAGCCTTGTTTTGGGTGAGAATACTAATCCAAATGATATTAGCTCCTTTATTTTTGGAACTCTACCTGGATGGTGGGTCTCTGAAGATGGAAGAGAAGACGGGCCTCTACTATCACAGTCTGAATGGGACGTGGCCCTCAAGGAGGCCGGGTTTTCTACAGCAGACGTCAGGTTGCCTGAGATAGACCGTTTGGATGCGCATAGAATGTCGGTATTGGTAAGTACACGGCACGAGGAACACGATTTTAGTTCCAGGGACGTCATGATCGTGACGCCTGATGACTGCACCGGCCCTACAAGCACTCTCGCCTCCTTGATCCGTTGTGAATTCGAACGCCTCGGTTCAAAGGTAGAGGTTAGAGATATTCAAACAGCGGCTACGAGTGTGGGCGGGAAAACCGTTGTGTCTCTTCTGGAGTACGAAAGGCCGTTCCTTGAAGAGATCGAGGCTGCTCAGTTTGAGCAAGCAAAGCAGGTTCTTCTCCACAGCGCGGAGCTTCTCTGGGTTACGAGATCAGATTCTGATGATCGGCTGGGACATCCGAGCAGGCGCATCATATCGGGGCTCTTGCGCTGCGTTAAACAGAGGACGCTTCGCGTCGGCTGTTCGAACTTCACTTTTGCCGAGAAGCCGCTACAGACCTTGATTCGGCAGCTCACGCTATATCCAGCAGACTTCGCAGCTTTTGGGGAGCGAAGCAAAATGTTCCTGAAGAAATGGAGACTGTTGAACAAGACGGGGCCTTCTGCATCCCGCGTTACCTTCCCGAGCCGATCCTGAATCGCTCCCTGTCAGTCAAGGAGCCCGGTGCCGCACCAGAGGTTGAGGATCTCATCCAGCCTAATCGGCCGCTGAAGTTGACAATTGGAACACCTGGAATGTTGGACACTCTTCACTTTGTTGATGACGATGCACCTTTCCAGCCCCTAGCCGACGAAGAGGTCGAGATCGAAGTAAAGGCGTGTGCCATGAACTTTTTGTGAGTATTATGTTCCCAATTTCTTTATCCTGTAGTGCAAGGCGACTAATTATGCATTTACCAGAGATATCATGATTGCGATGGGTCAGATACAGCATCCTGATTTGGGTTACGAGGCTTCCGGCATCATTCGTCATGTAGGCGCCAAGGTGACCAAATTCACACCTGGGGACCGTGTGATCTACATGGGTATGGGCGCCATGCGAACCAGTATTCGAGCACCCCAATCTTGTGTCCACTCTCTGCCCGCCAGTATGACTCTCGAGGAAGGCGTGACGATTCCGATCGCATACGCTACGGCCTATCAATCCTTGATTGAGGTCGCCAGATTACGACAAGGAGAATCCGTGCTCATTCACGCCGCTGCTGGAGGTGAGGCCCATTTATCCATAGTCGAAAACCTGTCTGAACCTGTCTTCTATCTACATCTGTGCTAATATGCTTGATAGGTTTGGGCCAAGCCCTCATCCAGATTGCCAAACTACTGGGAGCTGAAATCTTCTGCACGGTGGGTAGTAACGCTAAGAAGTGGGCGATTATCGACTTGGGCGTGAAGCCCGACCACATCTTCAGCTCGCGAGACCTGTCCTTTGACAAGGGAATCCAGCGTCTTACTCGAGGCCGGGGAGTCGATGTGGTTGTGAACTCCCTAGCGGGAGAAGCATTGCGGAAAAGCTGGGAGTGTCTCGCACCTTACGGTCGATTTATCGAGGTCGGGAAGCGAGACATCGTGGGCAACAGCGGGCTCGACATGCGACCGTTCCTCGAAAACACTCTCTTTGCGGGTGTCAACCTCGAGCGTATGATGGTCGCTCATCCGCAGAGAAGCTTCAACCTAGTATCACAAGTCCTGCAGCTTTTCGAAAAAGGGACAATTGATCTCATACGGCCCATTTCGGTGCACGACTTCACGGATGTGGAGTCCGTGTTCCGAACAATGCAGCGGGGAGCACACATCGGCAAGTTAGTACTTCGCATCACACCTGAATCACGGGTGCTGGCCGCGCCCCAACAATCTATCCGGTTAAACCTAGATCCGAATTCCACCTATTTGTTAGTCGGTGGCTTGGGCGGTCTGGGCCGGGCACAAGCGCTATTCATGGCGGAACACGGCGCGCGCCACATCGCGTTCATATCCCGGAGTGGAGGTGCGCGACAAGAAGCGAAGGACTTGCTTGAGAGATTAAGCGTCCTCGGCGTGGATGCGAGGGCTTATGCAGGAGATATCGCAAACAAGCCTCGACTCCAAGAGATCCTTGAGGAGATAGCCACCAGTATGCCTTCCATTCGGGGAGTGATTCAGGGAGCCATGGTTCTGGATGATGTGCTATTCCACAAGATGACCTTCGAACAGTGGGTGACAGCTACGAGACCTAAAATCCAAGGTAAGATACCCTTTCACGAGAAATCGATAACAGAATACTGACTCGGCACGATTAGGAAGCTGGAACCTACACGAACTCCTCCCCCATGATCTCGATTTCTTCATCCAGCTCTCTTCTCTGGCGGGAATCATCGGGTCGATCTCGCAGGCAAATTATTCGGCAGGAAACACTTTCCAGGACGCCCTGGCGCAGTATCGGCACGCAAAAGGATTGCCAGCTTCGAGCATTGATCTTGGGCTCATGAAAGACATTGGTTATGCCGAAGAGCATAAGGACATCGCTGCAAATAAGAGTTCCTTGAAATTGGTGGGTTACTGCTGCCCCTACCCCTGCACCCGCCCTGTCCCCGCCCCCTTTTTATTTACTTATTTTGGTGTCATGAGGTCTTTGCTAACACATAGAATAATTAGACCAGCGTCGGTAAAGATGAATTCTTGCACATACTCAAGGGCGCAATGGCCGGTAGTGCAAACGGCAAGAATCCGTTCCCCACGCAACTTATCGTAGGCGCGGGCAGTGGCGGTGCCGTCCAGGCGTCGGAGGCTGGGGGCATCGGTGGCAGTGACTACTACTGGCTCCGGACTCTCTCGCAATTTGCCTATCTTCAACGTCTCGACGTCCAGGAGACCTCGGTCAGTGAAGAAAGACCAAGTAGCGACGGAGCGGTCGAGAAACTCAGCCATGCCACTTCTATGGATGCGGCAGCCGAGATAGTCCAAGACATCTTGCTGACAAAGGTGGCCAAGGTCATTATGGTCCCTGTCACTGATATTGACACGTCCAAGCCAGTATACACGTACGGAGTGGACAGTCTGGTAGCGGTAGAACTACGGAACTGGCTGGCACTCGAGCTGAAGAGCGATATCAGCATATTCGACCTCACAAGCAGTGCGCCCATCACAGACGTGTGCAAGAAAATCGCCAGCAGGTCGCATCTGGTACCAGCAGAGGCGAAAGAGGAAACTGGTGGTGCCTGAAAAGCTTGCTAGGAGTTGAACCAAGCATAAAATGATGAGACTGGAAAATTTCTTACAGAGGGAGAGTGAGGTTCTTGATAAAATCGGCCCCTGAGAAGTAAGCCATTGACAACAAGACTAGTAATTATTCACTGGTCGGGTTTCCGCATAGGGTTCATCGGAGTTTCATTACAGTCTTATAAAGGGTAATCATCTATCTATATCTAGAAAAGTGGCTGCTTACCTACCTACCTCCTGGGTGAGGCGCAATTTCAATATTATTAGTCTTAATGATGGAGCGGGCAAGCGAATGATTGGTTTCAAATACAGGGGGTTTTCCTATGTCCTTATACTTACATGAAGATGGGTTATACCTTTCTACACTTCCATATATGATAATTTAGTTACTGGTCCCTCGCTGATCGAAATAAAATACAATTAAATAATATGGGAGGTTTTAAACAGTGCTTTCTAGGTAGCTAAGTGAGAAACTTAGTAGGTACTTCTAAGTATGTAGGTTGGTGGCGTACTTACATACAGATACGGCGTATACCTAGGTACTTACAGTAAGTACCTACATTAGCGCCAGGGGGGGGGTATCCAAGATGATCACCATGATTGTCACCAATTGGTGACTGTCATATGTTTTCTAATTGCATTTTTTGTTTTAAAAACTATCACGGTGATTGTCATATATAAGTGACTATTTTTACGTAAAATAAATTGCTTATGCAAAATAGTCTTGAATATCTGTGACGGTTTTGGACCCCTGTAACCGTTTTGAATTTTGGAGATCATGTCGCAATTCTGAGATCATGTTGGCAACCAGCCATACTGCC
>NQIM01000740.1:0-11317 GCA_003426235.1 Xylaria polymorpha
TATTGCTTTAATAGAATATTTGTTACTATATAAAGTATGTTTATAAGTTAGTAAAAAAAAACTTTTATATATTGTTATAAAATAATTAAAAGTTTATTTAGTTATTAGTTTATAGTAAAGTTTATAATTTATTAATAAGTTTAGTTTAAAACTATTTTAGCTTTTAAAGCTTTTAAAAATATTTTTATACCAAATACTTTTTATACTTTTAAATATTTTTAATATTTATACTTTTAAATAAACTTTATACTATATTTTATATTATATTTTAGGTTTAATATTTTTAAAGTAGCCTATTTAAATATTTCTTTATACTTTTAAATTACTATAAACTTTTTTAAAAAGTTTATAAAAACGTAATAGTTTTTAATTATTTTTAWTTAAAGCTTATATATTAATTGTTTAATTAATAACAAACAAAGTAATAACGTTTATTATAAACATAAAGTTTATTATATATATAATCTAGTTAAATATAATAATATATTTATTTAACTAAACTATTTAAACTTATATATTAATAAAAAAGCAATAGATTTATTTATTAAAARTTTTTATAATTTCTATTTTTTTAGCTTTATAAAAGTCGCTATAAATACTTTTTTATATTTTTTAATAAGTTTTTTTTCTTATTTTTAGTATACTATTAAAAGCTCTACAGTTTTTGCTTAAAATATAGCGCTTTTTATAAAGTTCTTCGTTAAAACAATAAGCACTTAGCTAAATATATAGTTTATATTAAAAACGTTTAAATCAATTAAGTACTAAACCTTATATATTAAAGTATAAAATTATAGCTTATTAATCTAAGCTAAATAGTTATATTTGTTATAAAACCAAACGTTTTATTGATTTATTTTTAAATAAATATAAAAGTTATAATAAGTTTAAAAAATATTTAAATAAATTGCGCTATAATTTTAAGGTAAAGTATTAAATAAAAAATAAAATCTTAAATATTTTATTTAAATAATTGTACTAAATTTTATTTTATACCGGTTTTATTATAAACTAAGCTTATAACTTTCGTAAAATAGTAAATATATAATTATATAAAAAAATAAACTAGTAATATTTTTAGTAGCAATTATATAAAGTATATTCTAATAATTTAAGGTTTAAATTCTAAGCTAACAATAAATATTAAGAACTTTTTTATTTATATATAGGATTATATGGGGCGGGTTTACCCGCTTTTTTATAATCTACTATTCTATAACAGCTATATATTTCGCTTCTTACTCCGACAACACGTCGGGATGCGTTGATGGTCTTGCTGACGACGAGGTGGAAATTATAGCCCGGGCGATTCAGCTAACGAGGACGTATCGGACTGCTTCTTTTTGTGTATATGCGGGTACTATTTCTCGTATTGGTACTGCTGTCAAAATCTTTGCTCCCAATGACCGTGTCGTTGCAATAGGGGCTGTCGTGGGGGCTAGTCGTGTGCGTGTTTCTCAAACGCGCGCCCTGCCCCTACCATCAACCGTATCTTTCAGTCATGCCACAGCATCCTTCTTGCATATACTTGCATCATTCTACGCCCTGCACCAACTCGCAGGCTTGGGGTCGACTGGACAGGTTCTTATCAATGGAGCTATGAACATAATCGGGCGAGCTATTGTCGCAGTGGCTCAAGCTACTGGGGCACGCATCTTCGTCGTGGCTGTGAATAGTGCTGAAGCCAAGAGACTGACAAGTCACCTAGGCCTGACCACCAAGCAAATTCTCATTTCTCGGCGCTGTCTAGACGACGACTCACGCCATTTTAAAGGTCCAAACAAATTCGACACTATTGTGCAGGCTAATAACCTCCCGGTTCCGCCTGAGATGCTTGCATTTTTGAAGCCGTTCGGGACCATTATTTCTATGGAATCTTCTAATATTGGCCTTGAAATAGTGCCCAGAATACCTAGAAATGCGACAATGCATTCACTTGATATTGAGGAAGTATTCGCTTCCTATCCAAATGTCATCGGAGCTACTATTTCAAAAGCTGCTGCAATCTTCACAAGCCTATCAACTCGTGATCTCGTCTTCTGCACTCGCGATGTATCTCAAGTCGCCGAGGCAGTACATCTCTTGGACACCGGGGCTCAGGCTAATGTAATATTGAGTGCCGAAGTCGAGTCGGTTGCGCCATGTGTTGCATCAAATTCTACTGATAAAGGTGTCTGGAATAACGAAAATGCCTCTTACGTTATCGCTGGTGGTCTTGGTGATCTGGGCAGGAGGCTTCTGTATCTTATGGCACGTCGTGGTGCGAAGCACTTGGTGACATTCTCTCGGAGGGCCATCACACACTATGATCTTCAAGACTTGCAGGCGCAACTGGAAACCATCCGACCAGGCTGTCGAGTTTACTGCTTAAGTTGCGACATTACATCAGAGTTGGAAGTGAGGCGGGCCGCCGCAACCCTTCCTCGCTTAGGTGTGCCCCCAGTGCGTGGAGTTATACAGTCAGCTGTCATTCTTCAAGTAAGTATATTGTACACCAGCTCTCATACAACCCCTGTGCAGAAGCTGATCAAAGAAATATGATCTGATACTAAGTAATTATCGCAGGACAGGACATTAGACTTAATGACGTATGATGATTTCCTCGTCGCCAGCCAGATCAAGGTCCTTGGAACGCTTGCGCTTGAACGTGTTTTCGCATCGTCTGAACTGTGTTTCTTTTTGATGCTTTCGTCAACCGTAAACATCATTGGTACAAGTGCCCAGGGAAACTACAATGCAGGCAATGCTGTCCAGGATGCTATGGCTCATACTCGTCATGACGAGTCCTGTCACTTCATCTCACTCAACCTGGGTTGGATAGAGGACGCCGTCGCCACAGCAAATAGTGATCAGCGGCGCAAAGGGCTGAGCCGAGCTGGCCTTCGAGAAATCACATCTAATCAACTACTTCGTTTCCTGGACCATGCTTTAGGCCTTGCGATGAAACCAAAGCACGGGTCGCAACTGGTAATCGGGTTCGATACAGAGTCGCTCTCGCAAGCATCAGACTACAGTGGTAATGGAAATGTGAAATCTGCCATGTTCAGGCATGTTTATAATACAGCTAGGCTGGACTCATCTTCCTCCGCCCCAGATGCGCTATCGTTCAAAGAGCTAGTAGGTAAAGATGATCAATGTTCATTGCTTGATTTCGTCGCAAGCTCAATCGCGAACAAGTTAACGCAGCTCATGTCAACTGATGCTTTTCGCGTCCTTAACGAGAATATATCGATTCTTGAGTTAGGTCTAGATTCCCTCATCGCTATAGAACTCCGGAATTGGATTATGCGAGAATTCGAGGCCCCTTTACAGTCGTCCGAAGTTATATTAGACCAAACGATTCGTATGCTTGCAGAAAAGGTCATCAACCGGTTTCAGACAAATCGTGCGGCACAGAAAGCTCAACCTCCACCAACGAGGACATTGAACTGGTGCGAAGATGGCCAATCGCAACAGAGCCTGAGTGGTGTACCGGTCAAACACCCTACAACCCATCTGCCCACCCTTGAAAGCACCCTCCAGCTATTTCAGCAGTCTCGCCGGGCAGTTGACTCCGAGTCCGATCAACAAAATCTTGCCACTGCTGTGCACTCCTTTCTTCATGGTGCTGGCCCGGTGTTGCAGGGCCAGTTGGAGATACTAGGACCCGATGTCATTGCCGCGAATTACGAAAGGCAAATTTACCTTCAGCGGCGTGAGCCTCTCCAGGACTATAGCCTTTTCTCAATCATCCACCCCATGGAGCTCCTACACACTCCCAAGTCACGCGTGCCGCCCTCTTGACTGCAGCAGCCATTGAATTTGCCGACAACCAAGCATCAGGATTGTTTAAATCTGAATCAGCACACAATAATATGGGTATAAGGAGCGATTCTCAGGAGTGGCTCTTTTATACGACCCGCCGACCCAGAACTGGCGTTGACCAAGTGATGCGTTTCCCTCCAAACCGAAGAGTCGCAGTCTTATTCCGGGGACACGTTTTCCAGATAGACCTAGGTCCTCTAGATGTGCCATTGAGTTTATCAGCGATCGAAAGTTCATACACCGCTATTCTCGACTCTTCGGACAATGTTCAAACTAGAGTATGCACATTGACCGCTGATGAGCGCGACGCATGGGCATTCGTAAGTATTTATTTAGCGATAACAACCTTTTTCTACCTGCGTGCCTTCCCCACTCCCCTTGCCCCTTTTCACCAGCCTTTTCACTCTGTCTGCAAGTACTAATCAATGGCTGCGGCACTCTAGCGGCGCCACAATCTAGAGCTTGATCCTAAAAACGCGACTATATTGGCCGCCATCGACGAGGCAGCATTCGTGGTGTGTTTGGATGATGAGCAGCCTGGCACATCTGGGGAACGATTAACTCAGTTCCTCATCAACGGTCCGCTGAAGCCATTCTCTAACCGTTGGTTGGATAAGCCTGTGCAACTTGCTGTAACGGCTAATGGGCTGTCGGGTGGTATACACGAACACTCAAAAATCGATGGCCTAGATGTGCGGCCTTTACACAGACATCTTATCCGTGCACTCATGTGTTCGGGTATCAACGGTTCGAGTTCACCATCCGAAAGCCTATCACCTATGGTCAATTCAAAGCCTTATCCCATCACGCAATTCACTTGGCACGGAGGGCCAGATGTAGACCAACGTCTCATATACCTCGAAACCAGCTTCAAGTTGCCGTCCTCGCCCTACGTCCCGCTGGGCTACGAAAACGTGAAAATTGATAAATTGGGTCGAGCTTTTCTACGCGGCCGCGGTACTAGCCCTAACGCTACTGCACAGCTTATTGTACTACTTGCACTCTTTGTAGTGGATGGCCATATGCGAGCGGCATGGGAGATTGTGTCTTTAGCCGGTATCGGGGGCCGTATTGAATGGATCCAAACTGTGTCGCCAGCCCTGCGCGACTTCGTGGAAGCAGCTGGTGTATCACTCAAGGGAGATACCGAGGTATATGGAAGTGGCGACTCAATTCGAGTTCGTCTTCGCTCACTATGTCGCGAAGCTGCGAGATTGCACTCGAAGGCCGTGGCACTTGCCGGGCAGGGAGGTGGATATGTCAACCACTTATATGCACTCCGTGGCACGGTACCGGGGCCGGCTGGAGAAAGTGAAGAAATTCCCGCCATCTTCCGAACAAATGCATGGAATGCAACTCGACGCGGTGGTACAGGGCAGGATGTCAAGATTGGCTTTGAACCATCTGAAGATGAAAAAGACGCTGACGGGACAGAAAGCAAGCTGTATAGATGGAAGGAGGCGGGGTTTTTGATGGCGGGCGAGAGAGGTATCCATATCCACTGTGATGTTTCTGAGAACCATACAAACATGTATGTCATGGGCCGCCCAAGCTACACGACACGAGTGTCGAAAGCGATAGAGGAGGCCGCGGCGTTCATGTTACAATTACTAGAAGAGTAGAACCGGTACCTGGTAAGGTTGCATACCTTACAGAGATATGCTCCCAAAAGTGATAGAGGAGGGCTAGCAGACTGCTATTAGGACAACAATAGTATAAAGTAGTGAATTGAGCCAAATTGTCAGTATAGACCAGTGCTTTTTAGTCTATAAACAATCTGTCACGAGAGGTGAAATGCTCAGGTTAGGTACAACAGTATTGCCTTAGTAGTAGTAGTAGTAGTAGTAGTAGTAGTAGTAATAGTAGTAGTATCTCGTAGTATAGTAGATATGCGATTATATAAAGGGAAGTGAACCAGTGCACTTTTAGTAGCAATTACGTAAAGTATGTTCTAATGATCTAAAGTCTAAGTTCTAAGCTAATAATAGGTATTAAGAACCTTTCTATTTATATATGGGATTATATAGGGCGGGTTTACCCGCTCTCTATGATCTACTATTCCGTGATATAGTAGTAGTAGTAGTAGTAGTAGGGAGCAAACTAGACTAAAGCTTAAAGAAATATAGAAAGGTATGTAAAGCACGCATAAATGTAGTATGTATATATAAGCCAGGTTTGGTGGCCTAAGGTAGCCGTAGGCTAGCCATGACATTAGTTCAGACAACTTTAATATCCACGTAAACAAGTACCATTCTTGATAAAAACACACCTCTGGCACCCCGAGATATAGAAAGAGCACGGAAAAGAGTAAACACTGAGAAAGAAACGTGTAACCATAGAATCCTTATAGTCGGGGACACCACTATCGGCGATTCCGTGGCCAGTGGTCGGTCCTACCTTCGTCAATAATTCAATTGTCTAGGTCTGTCCTCGTTACGCGAAGGTCTATATTACTCGCTACAATGTTCATGTCGATAAGCCGATCGGGAACAGGGTCCTCTACGTGCTTGCGAATCCTCACGCCGAAAAAGACAGCTGCCAAGGCCGATGATTTCCAGACCGGGAGCCGGTTGCGTGATGTCCGGAGGGCCGTGTAGCAGAGCAAGACCAGTGAGGCGATCTGTAAGACTACTGGGAGGGCGATCCAACTCCAGCGGACCCGCAGACGGGGTACCCCTTTAAACGCTTGCCCCTTCACCATCTGTAGCGTCGTCTCGTCGTACCGGTACGATCGGACGGCGGCCGTCAAGCTCACGGCCATCGCCTCGAACACGGCACTCATATTGAGGGGGATTCCCGGAAACGTTGAGTAGGAGCTAGTGGCTGCCTCAATCGCCACGTCGGTGCTAGGGCCCTCGTCCCAGATGGAGACCTGCATCGTCAGGGTCTGGGCGATGAGATCGGTGAGCGCTGCCGAACCCCATTTGCTGACGTTTAGCTTGCTGTAGGTCTCGGGCGTCGCCGCCTGGGAAGATGTGTAGTTCGTCTGGAACACATACGTGTCGTTCTCCAACAGGTCGGCGTTGATTGTGTACCCGTACTTGACAGTATCGGTGACGTCCTCGTAAAGTACACCCTGCATAACGCTCGAGGCGTACCTGTTCAGGCACCAGTAAAGCATGCATTCCTGCGCGATCCCGCCGCAAATTGTGCCATCGGAATCCTGGCACGGTTGGATGGCGGTGATGTTGACGATGGGCAGCCCAGCCTGTAACGTTAGGGGATCATATTTTCCTGCTGTGGATACCACTATCCTTTCCCCGTCTGAATCGGCGGTGGCGACGAACCCGTTCGGAAGACTCCATTGGGCAACCGAACTGTTGTCCTTGGACGTCGAGAGCTGGCTCGTTATATTGGCACACGCGCTGCAGACGGCCAAGCTGTCGAACTCGGAGTAAGTGCAGTTACTTGTCGAACACGTTGGCCTCTGTTGAAGCGAAGCCCGGCTGAAAGGATCCGGTAAGTTGCCAGAGAAATAGAGTCCTTGGTAGAAGCCGGAGGTGACTCGGTTGGGGATGTTAGAATAGGATAGCGGGTTATCAAACTGGTTGTCGTCAAGTTCAAGGTTAGGGTAGTTTCTCAGCGCGAGGATTGTTGCGATGTCTACCGTATCGTTTGTCAGTTGGATGTTGGCGACTTGCTGGACGAACGGGGCCGTCGCCAGGCTAGCGATCACGATGAGAGGTCCTACTGATACAAGGTTCCTGCGGACTTCGTGTCAGTGTCATCCGCGGCGAGCGATCCGATCCACCGTTCGAGGGCACCCTTACAATCTCGTTCTGAACAGGAATAAGAAAGAGCCCATCGGGCCCCGGCTGGCGCCGTCGTATACCTCCAGCTGGAGTAAGGGTCGCTTCGCGGATGCGAGGGCTGCCCACCCCCCTTGTCCGATTGTACTAGCAACGACGCTGACCAAGGCAGATGTCGAGAGGGCCGAGAGGAACGAGATCAGCGCGTTGATCGTGATACCGAATGGCCACTCCGGCAGCGGCTGGTTTTGATGAAGAGAGAGTGTCAATACCACACCTACAAGAAGAAAAGTGCTGATGAACCACGACGTGAACTCCCATATCCAGTAGTCTGTTACCCATTGAGATAAACGAAGCGTTTTGCTAACGTTGGTGCGGCTATAGATATCCATCAGTAATTACTTGTATATAATAGATCGACTAAGCTGACCCGCCGCATAAACATACCCAGATAGGTTGTTCGATTCAAAGCCAGCGTTCGTAGAGTCGATTAAGCCATCAGTGAGATGGTTGCTTTGACCTATATAAGCACTCGCTCCGCCTTTCATAGTGAGTTGATATTCTCAGGTTTCGTTAGGAGTGCGGAGAAGTTCTAGAAATGTGGGTTTTCCTACGGACTCGAATAAATACCGAAATGCAACATCCTTAGAATTCGCTCGTTGGCAGCTGTAGGAGGTGAAGTTTCTCCACTCCCCCTAAACATCCTCAAATTGCATGGGCTTTCGATGGCCCCCACGTCTTATCAGCAATCCTACCGCCGTAATGGTAAGGTGGACTGGCTACTTGAACGTTCGGGACCGAGCTGGCCACCTCGATTCAGGTAGGTAGGAGTGGCTGTACGCAGGTCAGGCGAAAGTGCACTTCCTGTTGTCAAGGCGAAGACATGGATACGCGGGCAGTGATGTAGTCCTCTACTATTGGTAATAATCAATTTAATGACGGATTGACCAAGCATGGTATGTGGGAGACGGTAGCGCCGAAGATTCAACCAGTGTCCTTTTGCTTCGGCCCTATCTAGCTGCTAATATAGTTAAAACATAGTTGCCGATGCATCTATGGGAGGCCCCTATATTATACCAGAGCCTCTTAAACCACCATTTCATTCCACGTCGGCACGTGACATAGTAAGGGCAGATCTTTAAACTAATCACCCACTTATCGATTCCTCGCGTCCGGTGTTATCTAAAGGATGTTGGCGAGAGCCAGGTCCCCTTACTCAAACTCTTCGCGTTGTTTCCTCCGCTGTTAAAGCACTGCGGTATCACTTCAATATAGCGTGGTATCGATCTGCTTATTGTATTTAAATTTAAGATTATTGTTCTTAATAGATGTAGCATTATTATCTCTAAATTTGTTCTTGTTCCCAATAAACCTAAAATTATTGATTGTTAAAATAATACTATTATAATATTTTATTGTCCATTGACCCGTGCTGCCTGGTCTTTAAATGTGTGGTGAAGCCAGGTACGTGAAGGGTGAGGACATCGACCTTATGGTCCTTCAGCTTGAGCCACTCGTAGTTTGTTGCTAGCGACTTTGCGGTCGCCGCAGGGGGCAGCAGTGTCAATGCTCATGACATCTAGGGCTTTAAGAGTGGCCAGTAATTCAGCAATGGTGTATTGAAAGCTCATCTCCGATCCCTCTGCCACCAAAGATGAGACGCGGATAAGAACGGGCCATTTCTGCTAGAGAGAAAGTGTTGGCGAGATGATAACTATAATCGCCTTCAGGTTCCATGATAACTAGTGGAATAATATCTCTTACCAAGTGTAAAAGACCTTTCATTAGGGCTTCAAACAGAATACACTCTCGTATATAAGATGCTGTATGTTTAGAATGACACACAACATGCCTGCCATCTAAGACACTTCTTGGTCCTTGAACATGTCAACTGTTTGGTTTCTTAGAATCTGTCCAGCAGCTTGGCATTATGTACTTAAGCAAGGTTCTTGTTACAAAAACAATCGCAAGGTCGAAATTTCCCATAAATATCTGACAATAAACCAAATTCCCTCCATAAGTCCTTGGCTTACATTTGCTAGACACACAACCACAACAATTGATTGTCACTTGACTTTTCTTCCACCCCACTGATCAACATGTCTAACCCCCAGAGAACAGCAAACTCGCTCATCTTCGATAAACCAGCAGGCACCCTTACAAGCCAACGGCGCTTTATGTGGACTCAGGCACATAATGCAGCATTTGAAGCCCATGCCAGAGCACACATGTTCCCAGTTGACAAGTTCGAACACTTACCCCAGCTCCTAACACAATTAGGGCTGGACGGGTTCGAAGGGGTAAGGAATACGGACGGTGAATTGGTTGAAGAGATTATTCTGAGGAAAGTAAGAGATAAACTCTTATCAGTTCGTGCAAAGTTGGGCATCTCTAGCATTTTAGGTCAGCCGCATGCACTTGTTCAAGCTCCTCTAGCCCCTACGGTTCCGGCTGCTCCAGCTCCTCCAGCTCCTCCAGCTCCTCCAGCTCCTCGAGGAATTATCGCCCCTCCAGCTCTTCCACCTCTTGCAACTGCTCCAGCTCCTCTGGCTATTCCAGCACTTCGACCTCGTCCAGCCCCTGCTCCTCAACCTCATAGTGCTGGGGACAGCATTGATAGTGTCCAGCGAGAAAACATCAAGCAGGAGCCCGATACAAATGATGATTATTATATTGAAATGCAAAAGTACAACCAGTGATGCCGCCTGCATTATTGTATTTCAGTTAGCGTTTTACACAGCTAAAACAAGTCAAACAAAGCTCTTTGCGGTGCTTTGATTTAAGGCGAAGATCAACGGTTTTGTTTGTTTAATGCAATTTTTTATTTAACTTAAAGCAATTAATTAACATATAAATTAAATAAGTAAATATTGAATTTAATAGCCCTTTTCTATATATTCCCGCCTACTTTGTATAGACTTTAATATTTGCGATTGTAGCTAAGAAGCCAAGAGAGGACGGAGTTAAAAACACAGCTCGATTGTAATACAAGGAGGAGTGTATAAAGGTGGTCTGTACTAGAAAGAAGGCCCGACTGCTTTCTCCCCCCGCCCCCTAACTCCTGGTCCTTGTTTACCCCTTATGGCTAACTGCCCTCGCTTGTTCTAATCATCGATGTTATTGCTCCATTGATAATAAGTCATTATGTTTGCAAAGAAGCGATATTCTAGATCAGCCCCTAATGTAACGCCTAGGCGAGATCGAAGACTTTGGAAAGCTATGCCTAGAAGTCCAGTCCTATATACTTTAGGGGTTAGGACCTTTCACAACATTCAGTGTGTGCTTGTGGAGAGCCTAATACTATCTAATGAAATAAAATTCTTCCCCCACTGCCATAGGCCAATCATCTATCTAGGTTTGAGCCGAACGGAAAAGCCTCATAGCATCAATGATAATCTATATATACTGATCGCCAATCGAGGTGAAGAAGGCTGCACGAGTGGGTTAGCTACGAGGATCAATGGGTATAGGTTGGCAGGGATTTAATGCAGCCGTTACTGGCCACGGCTTCCGAAAGATTCGAAGCTAGGAAAACAGATCTATTCATGCATATCCCATCCAACCAAGGAAATGTGTACAGTCCAGTGCATGACTGAGCTAGCAGATCAATTTTGTTGGATGTTTTCCTCGATTATATGACCAACTGCATAACGGAATCAGCGTACACCACAAGCAAAGCAAAGCAAAAAMCGCGCTTTATTTAGCTTTGTTTTGACTTAAGCTAATAAATCAGCTTTTTTTTTTGTTTAAAGCAAATCTTTTAT
>NQIM01000741.1:0-11310 GCA_003426235.1 Xylaria polymorpha
ATTAAATTCTTTTAACTTTTATAATTTTAATAATATTTTTTATTATATAATTAACTATTATTTTTATAAGCTATACTTTATTAAACTTTATAAACTTACTTTATAAAAACCTAACCTTATAAAAACTTTTTTGCTAATATTAAAGCTAAGCTTTTAAAAACTATATATAATACTAATATATTAACTATAATTTTATATTTTTATAACTTATTTATTACTAATATTATAAAAAAAAAACGCCTTTTCGATTTTATTAAACTTTTAACCAACTTATAAACTTTAAGTTTTAAAAATTAAAATTTATTTATAATAGTTTAACGTTTAAAATATAAATCTAGTATTAGCTAAATATTTAATACTATAAAACGGATAAAAAATTTTCTATATATTTATTTTTAACTTATTATTTTTATAGTAAAATTAATAAAGTAAACTAAATTAACTATATATTTAACGTATATAATAAAAACTGTTTTAATTATTTTATAAAAACTTTTAAAACACTAATAAAAGCTACTATAAAATCGGTATATTTAATATACTTAATAAATTATTAATAAAAACAAATAAAAAAATCGAATATAGCATATATTTTTAATAGCTATTATTAAAGCTAAAAACTTTAAAAAAAAACATATAATATTTAAAGATTATAATCCAGTAAAAATACCTAAATTTAAACANTAAAATTTAGTTCTTTTTAATAAACAATATTTATTTATTAAATATTTTAAAAAAAATAACAACAGTTAAAGTTTAATATAATATAAATAAAACTAATAGTAGTTAAAATAAATACTTTTTAAATATTTCATTAAAATTAATAAAATAAGTAAAATTAAAAAACTTACTTTATTAAAAAATAAAGGATATATAGTTAAAAGATTACGTATTACTTTAAACATAAAAAGGAATAATTATAATTAAAAGCTTATAATAGCTTTAAACAAATATATATAGTTTAAGTAAAAATATTAAAATAAGTACTTAATAAGTTTAATAGCTAAATACTTTACTTTATATATATTTGTTTATATATATAAAGGTATTTTTTTACTACATTATGTTTATATTTGTTCTTTAATACTTAACTAATATATATTACTTTATTTATTATTTATAACTTAATATTTTAATAATAATAATATAAAGCTAAAAGTATTATTAATATTATATAGTATAAAAATAACTTCAATATAATTAATTAGCTTTTTTAAAAACTTTGCTTTAATAACTTTAATAAATTTAAAATATAAACTATAACTAATATTAATTAATTTATATTTAAGTTAATTAAATTTAATCGCTTTATTATTAATATTTATATAAACCTATTAAATTTACTAAAATAACCAATAATTAAATTATTTAACAACGTTGTTTATAATTATAACTAACTAACTAAAAAAGCTATACTATAGCGATTCGTTTTATTCTTTCTTCCTTTACTTTCCTAATCGGGAAATTCTCGCAACCCCTGTCACTCCCTGGAAGTGGCGCGGTTCGCCGTAGCCACAACCTTTGCCACTTCCGTCCGTACCGTTTGGTACTCCCCGCTTTAATCATGTCCCACAACAACACAACCAAAATACCTACCTACTACGCCCAACACCACTATTATCATGATTCGCAGCATTAGGATCCAAAGCTGGCTACAGTCTATACATAGTAACAGTACCGGTGGTGGTAACAGCGACAGCAACGGCGACAGCGACAGCAACGGCGACGACGATACTGAAGTGGTACGTCCCGTTAAACGTCTACGATTCTGCGATTCCCTTGATCCCGACGACACCGACACCCCCGACGGCCCCGTCGCTCAATTCGGCGACCCAGCGCCTAAAACACCCCCATTAACAGAGGACGAAGTTATGTCTCGTGCAGCAGTTAATAAGAGGACCGTAGAGGACTTACAAAGTATAGACGGCCCTCTTGAGAGTAAGACCGTGGTTCGTTATCAATCCTGCTATTCTAATGTTCGTCTAGCCGGCGCGTCAGACGTCGAGAAAACCCCAAAGCCACGCAAGATCCTCCTTCCCGCGTCCATAAAACGTCCACGATCTCGAAGCCCCACGAAGTCAAGGACAGGTCTTCACCTCCTCGAAAAACCGGTAAATCTCGTCGACGTTATATGTCAGCTACCCTCCGATGTCGAAACCTTGTATTCTACCATTCAAAACGCAGTCGAGTTTAAGCAGGGGATCCTTCCCAGGGAGGTGCCGAACGCGATAGCGTGGTTAGGGCGACAACCACCGCCTCACTGCTTTCGCGTGCCCGAGCCAGACGCCGATGCGAGTTCCAGGGCGAAGACAATACATGTTGCCTTGTGTCGCATTCGAAGAGCGGCTACAAAATCAGCGCAGTATCAACGCCATGAACAGGGCTGGAACAATCTAGTGCACACGCCGCTATTGGAGCTTGTTTTCCAATCGGACAATGAAACGGATAAAGAGGATGCCCATCAGGGCAACGTTGCAGGCTATGAACCAATGATGGCTGCTACGATTGCGGGGGATTCGATTCCTCTGTTTTCTGGAGCTGGTCTAGCATGCTCTGTCTCCGCCAGTAGCACAGGAGACTGTTTAGACGACACCAGTATTGACGTAACCCAGGTTCACAGTAGTAGCAACAGTAAGAAGGTCGACTATGCCTTGGTTCTTCACCTGCCCGGCGACTCAGCGCTATCTAAACGTATACGTGGCCTCGCGGACGATGTTGCGATCCGGGATCGAGAGCCAGCACCACACATCAATCAGACTACGTATTTACCTGTTGTGTATACGCCAATCGCTGTCTCCATTGAGACTAAATCGCAATTCTCGTCTAAAGACCCCCTAATCCAGCTTGGGTTATGGACTGCTGCATGGCATAAGCGAATGTCCTACCTTCGTGGTCAGCTGAACTGGTCCGCCCAGGACGAGACGTCACGCCTAGTCTCACTGCCGTTAATCCAGGTCGTTGGCCACCACTGGCACATGTATTTCGCGTGCGATTCAGGCAGTTCTATCAGGATGTACGGTCCTGTGAGCCTTGGGTCTACAGAAAGTCTAATAGCTATGTATGCATTGTTCACATCGCTGAAAGCTGTGAAATTGTGGATAGAGACGCAGTTTTCTGCTAGCTTAGCTTCCTGGTTTGGTCTTACTAGTGATGTTAGAGCTACTTGTTAATGATGACTTACGAGAAGCATTTTTGTATATATTCTATGCAGCGAATCTAGCTCTATACACAGTTATCCCCTATCAACTGATGATCTCAACAAAAGCTTTATAGGCATCGATGTGCAGAGTAGGTATGTACAAAATCAATTGCTAGAAGTGCCCACGAAGAACAATCACGATGATGGGCCTTGCTCTCCGGACCTCGTCCTCTTACTGTCCTGTAATGTATAATGACCAGAGCCCATGGACAACATGAGCATGATTTCGGAAATGCTGTTTATCTTGTAGCATGACTATTGGATTGCATACCGGACATTGAAGTTGTTCGTGGTCGGGCAAATTGGCTAGATGCAATCTCTTAAAATGTTTGGTTACTTCTCCGGGTGAATTGAATTGGCGACAAAAAGAAGGTAAGATCGGATCAGTAGAAAAAAGCCGCAGGGCTTTGCCCACACAGACGAAGCAGCGCAACAAACGTTCGTCTTTAGAGGTAATAAAGGTGGACTGCCTTAATTCCTCAACCGGGTCTGCCTTCTCCAACTCTGGAGGTGGCGGCGGGTCGGCAGCTTCGAGCACTTTAGTCATAATAGGCTCATCTATTGCGCAATAAGCAACGATGGCGTTAATCGCCTCTGCCCTCCTTTAAAGGTGAGCATTAAGCTCTACGATTAGGGGTGCTTCGAGTGCAGCCACTAATTTCTGCTAGGGAACGCTCATCGATCGAGGAGAGGATGTTCCTCGTACAGGGTCTTCGCCTCGTACAGGGTCTTCACCTCGTATAGCGCGTTCGATATCCTCTACTGCCTGCTTATCCGTCCACTCGCGTCTAATATAATCTTTAAGTGCCTTTAGCAATCTTGCCTTAGTTAACCTCATCTATAAACGGGCTTTCTTTCTTTCGTCTAAATATAAAGGCAATTTTAATATGTTCTGTTCCATTTCAACAATAATAGGATGCTTGTTAATAAATATAGATTGTTTGCTCGTTAGATCTACGGGTTGTTGGTGTTAAAATAGGTAGCTGGTAAATCCAATGGCTAGGTACTTCGCCCTACATATATCTACCTATATATATAAAGGTATTTCTCTACTGTATTATATTTAGACTTGTTTTTTAATGCTTAACTAATATATATTATTTTATTTATTATTTATAACTTAGTATTTTTAATAGGTTATAAGCCTGGAAGCTTATAATTAATATTATTATTATTTTTTAGTAAACTTTTTTTACTTTTATAATATTTATTTAAAACTATTGCTATTTTTATTAAGCTAAAAAATCTATTCTAAGGACTAAGTTATATTAGAACTAAATACTAAGGTCTATAGTCTAGGAGCTATATATTTATATATATAAATATAATAGGGTAAATAATAATATAAAGATACCTGTCCCTAGGCAACTGTTCCTTAGTTAATAGGCTACCTTTTAGGTTGCCATATATATGTTATATAGTTTTATTTAGACTATCTCATTATTTGCAGTTTTAGATTCACATTTGGATTTAGCGGCTTGGTTAATATAGGTAAGCCACACATAAATAAATACACACATAAATAAAATACACACATAAATAAACACACACACACACACAGCTAAATTACAGAAATCGCCCCATTCACCAAGCATCTAGTCTGGCCACAAGTCTTAGGTAAGCACCTATGTAATCTCTCCGGCCTCGAATCTATTACCGAAAGCCTAAAGTCTAATCAATACCTAAAAGTCATAACAGTAACAGTAATTTTCTGTAAGGCAAGGAGTCTTGGCCTGAAGTCTTTTCTTTTTTCTCGATCTAGACTTAGGGTTGCGTAAGTAAAACCCGTCAAGCATAAATCAGCCAGATTCAAATTAGAAATTATCAGATATCAGAAGTTGAACGAAGCATGTCTGCGATCGCTTGTCTACCTATATAAATAAGTGAATGAATAGTCAAGAAAGAGCACAGAAGTCAACGGCTTTCTATCCATTTGTAAGTGGCTCTTATTATCTTTCTCATACATCCGGGATATCACAACGATTGTGAAGAATTGTTGTTTTGTTTTAAATGTAGGGGTTAAGACAGGGGAAGGCACGAGACACACCTACATGATGTATAAGGCAACCCCTTTGGGGGACTGCCATACCAGATACCCCACCATCTCTTCTACGACCACAGTAACGCCAACACACATTTATTTGTTCCGATGCTTTTAGAGCACTGGGACATTACCTCAAAATACCTAAGCAGGTACTTGTATTCACATGTAATATCATCCCACCACGGACACCCATCATTGCCGTGTGTTGCGGCTAGATAGCAAATCAATCCAGTAGGTATTAGCATGGTACGCCGCTTGCTCCTATCCTCATAACTCATTACATCATGAATCTACCTCCGGCAACACCTCCACGTCAGCTATCGGCCACCGCAGTCTTGGTGGTGTCGACACTCCCCCGACCCATCTGGCTAGCCATGGTCAAACCAGTGCCTTTCCTCGTCGCCAATGCCTTCTGCCACCTCTTCAGATCCCGCCCGGGTGCGCCCGTGCCCTCAAGGCCCAGGATCTCCATCAACTCCGGGATTTCGGCATGATCGCGCGTGGTACGCATGCGATGGCACCACGTAACACACTTCTCCTCGCCCTGCCTGCTGCCTCCCGCGCCGTCCAGCCCGACGTCATTCTTGACCGTGTCATCATCCACCAGGGGGGTCTGGATCGGGGTCTCGAGAGTGCGTGAGACGGGTTCGAAGAGGAACTCTCCCCCGACCTGCTTCTGGTCGCCCGACTTCGTCGCGAGGCCCGCTTTCACCTGCCGCAGCCCCTGTACGATCCCCGACACCACTGTGTGTGCGACCGTCTTGTTCTGTAGGTACGCCGGGCGCGGGCCCATGCTGAGGGTGCGCACCATTCCCAGGTCAGTGTATAGCCGGCGCGTCGGGTCCGCGTAGACTGGAAATCGGCACCCCGTCTCCTTGATGTAACTGTCGATGAGCTCGTGCGAGCCGCACCCGACCACGGCGATGAAGGTGCTCACCGGCAGCGCCAGGAGCTCCTCGGGCTTGATGGAGGCCGAGAGGGTGCGCAGGTATTCCTGGCAGTTCTGCCACCTTTGCATTAACAGGAGATCCTCGACTTTACGACTAGAAAGCTCATCCGATATGAGAGAAGAGGGGGGACAACGCTTACGCCACAGAAGAAGTGCCGCACGAAGATGACGAGAATCCGCCGCGCCACGTTGGGGCCCGAGTAGAGGCTCCTGAAGGCATGGAACTTGCCCGCGCTGTCTATGACTGTGTAGTTCTCTACCGCGCGGAGAACTACTTGCGAAGGGAGGTCATTGTTCGTCTCGACCTCCCCTTTGAAATCCGGTGGGTTAACTTGCTGCTCATCGCTGGGGGCGGAAGCTGATGCCGTAGCATCCGCCTGTGGCGCGTCCATTTGGAAGAAAACGACGAATCAAAAATAAGTTGGTCTTTTCTTCGTTTGTGTTAGAGGTGCGTTTGATGGAAGTGCGATGATGCTGGAGGCAGGCTATTGAAAGAATGCAAGCTGTGAGTGAGAATATGTCACCAAGTCGTGTCAGGGAAATGATTTGTGCGAATATCGAAATGCGGTCGCAGATTGGGGCTCATAATGGCATGAGAAAAGGAAAAATCCGATGAGATCAAAGAAAGGTTGAAGCTGAAGAGGGATATGGCATTTGCGCTCACTCACTTACACCCAACCGTCCGAACCAAGCCTCAAAGACCCACCAATACCCCGTATTCTGCTGTCTACAATGCCCAGGTAAGTAGGTGCTGGTCCAGGTCGGGCAAGGGGGGGGGTACGGCTGGTTCTATACAAAGCACAGCAACGCAGATCAGCCAATCAGGGGGCAAGTATTAAAGGCCATCTACAATAGGCGGAAACAAGCTCATCTCACAGGGCTTTGCGGTTTCACCCTGTTCCAATGCGAATGGGGGGCATTGGGCCAAATGCTTGGCATGATGCAACGTGCCTGGTAACAGGGCGACGAACGGACGGGGTACACGGGGTCTAGGCTAGATCGGCATGGTCAAGTCATCCTCATAATCAGGTATGATATAGAGGGTCTTCATTCGCATAAGTATATAAAGGAGGCACAGGAGGAAAAGTGTGGGTATGAGGTCCTTTCACATTCTGCCAACATCTGTATGTCTACTCCAACCATTGTTCTCCTTCCGGATCTCCTGAAACTGGGCGCAGCGCAAGCAGTGGCACGCGAAACACAGCAGCATCCCTTCAGCGTCTGACCTCGCCTCTTGCTCAGGGATCGAAAATGGCGGTAATGTGTTGCTCAATTGGAAAATCAGGGCAGGGTAAATGGCCATCGTATCATTAATTGTACTCCTTGACTTCTTGGGCTCTCTCGTCTGCTACGGAACTTGGCCTCTACTACTTCCCCCAACGTGACATCTGAGACGGCTTAGATAACTAAAACCTTCAATATATTGGACAAAGTCCACCGGCATACATCAATAAAGATATTCGACATGAGGCCATTCATCATGATAGAGGCAACGCAAAATGACTGATTATTGACCCAGGTGCATGTAGGTCGCCGAACAGTTCCATACAGTACTCCACCAACTTACAGCAAACGATCCCCGACCCCACATAGAGGGTCGAAGATCATAGAAACGCGACTATCTCGGCACCGATCGAACCAAACAACCCCTTTCGCCCGCACTAATAATATTCATGATCCTAAAACGGACCAATGGCCCCTTCATAATATGGCTTGATCCCGTGACTACACTAAGTCTCGTAAACATATTCAAATGGGTCACCTATCCCAACTTCTACACCTACTTTTCCTTTTCCTCGCTTTGCTTCGGCCAGCATCGGCAGAATGCCACATCGTCCAACGAGGACTATCAAGGGACCTACTCCTCCTAGGCACGGTCCTCACAACTGAAGGAGCATTACAGAATGCCACCGTCTTCATCCAGTCGGGCCGGATCGCCCACGTCGGCGACATCTGCGGCCTGGGCACCCGAGGCGGGGACGCCACCGTGCTAGACTGCCGCCCCGGGTCCGTGATCTCCCCCGGCTTCGTCAACACGCACGAGCACATCGACTACTCGACGGTGGCGCCCTTCCCCGACATCGGGGAGCGCGCGAGCCACCGCCACGACTGGCGGCTCGGGACACGGAACTTCACGATGCGCGCCGCCCTCGTCAACGGCAGCGCCGTCGCCGCGACCGCGTGGGGCGAGCTGCGCCACGTCTTCTCCGGCACGACGTCCATCGTCGGCGGCGAGATGGCGCCGGGCCTCGCGCGCAACCTCGACTTCGCGGACGGCTTGGGGGACGGCCTCGACGGCCCCGTTGCTATCTACGACACCTTCCCCCTGAGAGATCGCCGGGGAATGATGCGGAGCGGCGACTGCGACTATGGCCCGGACCCTATCGATAGGGATACCGCTGGCGCTTACCATCGGTACATCGGCCATATCGGCGAGGGCGTCGACCTCGAGGCCGCGAATGAGTTCGCCTGTTTGTCGAATATGACCTTCGACACCATCCCTGCGCTCGCTGGCGGGGGGCTTAGTACTGATATCATCGGCCCGAACGTGGCGCTCGTGCACGCCCTGGGGCTGACGCCGCAAGACTTCGACGTCGTCGCTGCGCGCGGCGCGAAGGTGGTTTGGTCCCCTCGTAGCAACATGGCGCTCTACGGTAAGACGCTGAACGTGAGTTATCTGCTCGAGGCTGGGATCACGGTCGCGCTCGGCACGGATTGGCTCCCGTCTGGGTCGGCGACTATGGGGAGGGAGGCTGTGTGCGCTGCGTCCGCTGCGAAGGAATGCTTCGGTGTAAAATTATCGCCGAAGACGCTGTGGGAAATGGCTACGCGCAACGCTGCCGTGGTCGCGGGCTTCGAGGACCGGCTCGGCTCTCTGGAGGTCGGGAAGCTGGCTGATATCGCCGTGTTTGCGGAATGGTCTGATGATGATGGAGAGGGCGGCGTCGACCCGTTTGCGCAGGCTATCTTCGCGCCTCAGGAGAACATCGAGCTTGTGCTGCGTGGTGGGAAGATACTCCTCGCGAACTCGGGACTAAGGGACTTGACTTCGGAGACGTGTGAAGGAGTTGCTTTTGGATCGTCGGAAAAGATTGTTTGCGTTGCGGATGAATTGGGCTCTTCGTTTCGGGAGCTAGAGGCTCAGCTGCTGGGTGTGTATCCCGTCGTATTACCGGGTGTACCCCCCGATGAACCGACGTGTAGGCCTGGTCATCACTTGTTGCCGATATAGTCCAATGAAAAACAATTCAAACACACACACACACACACACACACACACACACGTAATGGGGCGATTTTGGGATACGGTTGTGTCATACTCGCCCGTCTTGCTTGTTCTACCCCCCTGGCTTTCTTATCACGGTGATTTCATTCTCGTATTGACTACCTACCTAAAGAAAGCTGCAAGTTTCGACCAATCAAGGCTTACTGCGCGTAATCTACCTAATAGCTGTCTTTCCCTTCTATTATATAAATACACAAAAAGGAGAAGTACGTTCCTCCTACCCATTTCCCCGGCCCTGTCAACAACCGGACAGTGAAATAGACATACCGACTATCTATCTACCCCCCATGAGCCGTGATTCCTATCTAATGACCATAAACATCGATCGCCCTTGGATATCACGTGCTCTATCCCTAACAACCGCAAGCCCTCTCAGGGACTAGGTACGTGCCTAAACTTTGTCTAAACCTAGAGTGAGTGGTCTGAGCACCGAGCACCGAGCCAACGTACACCTTGTGCCTGCCTACCTACCTACCAGGCAAGGGACGAGTAGGTAGTATATAAACTATTTCAATGGTAGGGACTAGTGGCTGTGTTTTTTGACGGTGATATGGCCTAGCGATACTATAGTTACTCAATATCTCTATTCAGTATCATTAGGCCTAGAGGGTTCGATTCCCTCCACGGCTATTACCTCCTTTTCTTTTTTTTCTATACCCCCCGGCTAAGCGTGTTTGAGAGAGCTAGTAGGTAATAATCTACTAGCACAAATCAGAGTACTAAGTCTATATTCTATTATTATTCATTGGAATCTCTTCTAACAACGGGATTAACGTAGCGGGGAGGGTACCTTACCTACCCAGAGGCACCTTGGCGCGGCACGGCCCGCGATTAGCCAGCCAACCCTTCTACGCTGCTACAACCATCTTGTGTTGGATTCCACCTACCACCCTCACTTTTATCCGCATTCTCATCTGTATCTGCACCTCCCATAACAACGAAGCTTCTCAACAACATCCACGCACCCTTATCGTCTCCTACCCTGAACAATTCTCTGCGACGGATCAACATATGTACCTAATCGACATCATATCTCTGCTCTGCCAGAAAGAAAGAAATAAGTAAAACAGCATTACAGCCGAAATTGAGACTTGCGAATCCGAAAGGTACAGCGTAGTAACGCAGGAAAATCTCAGACACCATATCTTGACCGCAATGAGTATAGATCTGAGGCCGCTAATAAATTACCCTTCTTTAATAAGATTTATATTTGTTCCCGGTCCAATTTGAGATTCGGAGCATTGTGCTAGAGTTCTTCTAATTACTCGATGAGTAGACTAACCCCCCCCCCCCCCCCAAAANNCAAAGTACCACTTCAGATTGAATCTATTAGATTTTACCTTTTTCAATAAAACCTTGACCATACAAGTTGTTTGTTGATCCTCGTTATTTGGTAATAATCGACGCAATCTTCAAGCATTCATAGGTGAACTGTGGGAATCTGCGCAACATTCTTGGGGTAAGGTCTAGCCCTATTCGGCAGCCAAACCACATCTTGAAGAAGCGAAGCTTCTACTGAGGATGGCATCCTTTGCAAGGCCTTCCTCGCTTCAATCAGATAGACGGAATTGACGGCACAAGCTTTACACCTAAAGTGTCCAGTCTTGTTTAAACCCCTATTAGTATATCCGTGATCCCGATAAAGTTGCACCCATTCGCGGCCTACCTGGCGAGGTGGGCGTGGCCAGTGGAATTAGTGACGAGTTTCCCCATTCATATGAGTTCGTCACTTGCTTGGAGATTTGGTCTACTCCAACCCCCATCGGACCTCGGCAGTCGGGTCTCAGCTGGAAAGCCATAGCAAGGCCTCCAGGTCGTCACCAGGCCGTCAT
>NQIM01000742.1:0-11284 GCA_003426235.1 Xylaria polymorpha
TAGGCGGTATGCTATCAGCACAGTTCCCTGATCTGTCTCCCTAAAATAAAACATTTTCCAAGACAAAAATAGATATACTTTCATTTGAAGGTTTATTTTGGAAAGACTACGGGGCTCAAAGGACGATTGGTAAGGCTCTTGATGATATTGGGCAATATAAACATCCGTATCTTGCAATAACTTTCTTAAGCAAGCTTGCAAAGGCCAGAAACCATCGCCGAAGAGTCGCTTTCCCTGGCGTTCCACGTCGTCATGTATTTATTTCAGGACTTCATCTCTCGGCCGGCACGATCCTTGAGAAGCTTAACGGTAAGGATCGATGCTAGCTGGAGTTGGCCGCTGCAACACAAACTTGTTAGAGTTTCCCGTTTTAAAGCTTGCAAACGAGGAGCAACATTCTGCGTTACCCCCTGATAAGAAGCGGTAGACGACGTGTCGCTTCCACAATGTCTATGAAAAATGAGTAGATGCCCTGATGGGTGCATGTTCTCGTTTCTCATGGCAACTTTAAGAGCAGGAGCTCTCTTTAGAGTTAAAAGGGGCCTTAACGTATAACAATGGGTGATTTAGTGGTCTTATTGACAGTGATGGTTCTATACACATCGAGGAGTCAGGTCAATTAATTATTAGTGTCACTCAAAAAAATAAATATTTGCTAGAGCCGCTGCAAAATTTATATGGAGGTAGAATTAAGATTCTTAGATCTAGAGAAGCGTTTATGTATTCTATTTATAGAAAAAAGAAATATTAGGTTTAGTAGACAATTATTTTAATAAATATCCTTTAAGATCAAGTAAATCTTCTAAGATAAATCTTATAAAAGATTTTTATGGATTAGAAATGCCACCTCAAAAGCTAAATTTTGAACTTATCCTATCTAACCCTAAAAAATTTAAGGATTGAATTGATTTTAAAAATAAATGAGAAAAATTATAAAAACTAAACTATATATTACTTTAATGGGTGAAGGCTTTTAAGCACGTATATCGGAGGTGTTCCCTAACAGCACGCGCTTAGTGATAGCCAATAAAATGGGAAATTATTATAATAAGGTAGTAGGAACTTCAGAGACCATACGGTTGTTAAACACATAGGTTTTTTAACAAGGTATAGGTAAGCGAGGAGTTCGTTTTATATTTACTAGGTACTATTAGCATAAGTTATATTTTATTGTATACCGTAATAGTAAAAATCCCAGAAATTTACGAGAATTCGCAAGTAACCAACGCGCTTAGCACGCAAGTAGGAACTTCAGAGGCCATACGTTTGTTAAACAACCAAAAGAGAATTCATTATTTAAATAACAATTCATATAAAAATTTAAGATATAAACAGTGATTAGCAGGATTAATAGATGGTGATGGTTGTTTTTTATTATCTAAAAAAGGTTATGCAAGCTTAGAGATTACTATGGATATTAGAGATGAAAGAGCTTTACAAGCTGTAAAAAATCTTTACGGTGGTTCAATCAAATTAAGATCAGGCGTTAGTGCTTTAAGATATAGATTACATAATAAACAAGGTTTACTAAAGCTTATTAACGATATAAATGGGGAGATAAGAAACCCTATTAGATTAATACAATTAAATTATATTTGTGTTAAATATGACATAACTTTAAAATACCCTGAAAAATTAACCTGAAATAACGGTTGATTCTCCGGATTTTTGGATGCAGATGGTTCTGTTTCTATTAATAATTCTACTTGACAACTATCTATTTCAGCAGGTCAAAAGACTTCTGAAATACTTACACCTTTAGTAGAATTATATGGTGGTTATGTTTATATTGATAGAGGTGGGCAGGGTTCCTTTAAGTGATATGTAACTAAGAAAGAAGATATACTTAATCTAATCGAATATTTTAAAAAATGTCCTTCAAGATCTGCTAAAAATAATCGATTACATTTAATACCTAAATTTTATGAATTGAAAGGTATGAAAGCTCATATTGCACCTGAAGAGTCCTTACTAGCTAAAAGTTGAAATATCATTATGAATAAATGAAATAATTATGATTAAATTTAGTGTTTAAAGATATGGTCCAACATATAAGATTATGTTGCTAATGCTTACCCTTTTTATAAGTTATATTTTTAATAAAAGATCTTTTAAATTAGATTTAAAATTATTACTTGTTTTTAGTTGTTTATTTAAGTTAGTTATATCTATATTAGTTGTAATTTTTAATTTTTTGTCTTTAAGTGTGTTTATACTTTATTTACCTTTATATTTATGAATAATATATGGTATTTGTAAGTCAAAAAATAAGATTAAATCTATTTTTAAGAGCGGAGCGCCTACTTTATATTATTCAATTTTGAGGTTTATTCAGTACAATTTATTTTTTATTCTTTCATGATATAGAATTAAATAGTATATTGTTATTTTCATTTTTAACTAATTATATATGAGATAACTCAGATTTATATTCTAATATGGATCCAGAGGAATCTAAATATATTTTAGATAAACTACATGAATTTTTACAGGAACTAGATCTAAGTTCTTTTAACCTAAACCCTAATTCGAATCCGGATCCGGATTTCTTAAAATATCTCGCTTTGTTTATTAATCAGGAACAACCTAGTGATATGTACGAAAATAATAATACCGTTTGACCACCCGAATTTTCGAGCTCAGAATATACTAATACTATCATTAAAAAAATAGATAATTATAATAGTCAATTATATTATCCTAGTAAATTTGAATTAATTAAAGAAAAAAACGAAATGCTTAGTAAAAATTCTAATATAGATTATATTTATCATAGTATTAACGCTTTTGCTTCAACATTCCCTGTCGAAGGATTCCTAAATATTTGAGAAGAATCGATAGTAACTTGATTTTTATCTAATGATATATCATCAGATATTAAAGATTATAATTGTTTATTAGCAGCTAAGTATTATTATGATAATAATGATTCGGAATTATTACCTAAAAAATTTAACGATCTATGGGATAAGTGACATCAATGACAATGTTTAATTATTACTAAGCCTCAATTATTTTCAGGTAATCTTGAACCAGATGATATTAATCATACAAGTGTTTTTGTATATAATTTCTTAAAAAGAGAAATTGCTTATGAAGAGCTGCTGGATAATATATTAATAGTAGGTGCAGGTATTTTATGTAAAGTAGACTTACTTGAAAATATCTTAAAATTATATAGAGAGATGGATCTAGATGATAATTTAAATACTTATCAATTCTATAAAAAAAAAATTTGAGTATTCCATAATGAATCTTTACAAAAATATTATCCCTTTTTTCATCATTATAATATGCAATGTAAATTATATGAATTAGAGCATTGTACAAGTGAATCTCTTTCACGCTTAAATAGGTCAGTTATATTTGATTTAGAAGAATATATGGTAAATTTACCAAGAAAACCCTTGTTTTATAATGATATTCGTTCTCATTCCCCTGATTATTTGAAAGGTAGTCCTTTTACAAAGGGATTGAATTTAGCTACACCTCCATTTAAGGTAAGTGAATTTTTTCACTTTGAAGACAACCAATTAAAACATATTTGATCTAATAAATCAATTCATTATTCTAATCATTATAACTCGTTAAATTTACATTCCAAGGACAAAATAGTATTCGAGAGTAAACTTGAAGATAATATTAAATTTTCAAGTGCTAAATCTATAAGAGATAAAATATATTCTGAAAAAATGACTATAAAAAAAAATTTTTCCTCTACAATAAATATATAAAATAATAAAAACCACAACAAAAAACAGTCCAAAACTAGTATAAAAGATGTAGAATAAAGAAAAAATTAAATAAATAATCTAATACTTTTAATAAAAATATAACTTATAAAAAGGGTAAGCCTTTGAAACATAATCAATATGATGCACCCAGAAGTTAAATATATAGGCTTCTTAACGTTGCTATATGCTGGGACTACTTCAATATTTAGTTTTAAATACTCTATTTTTAAGATTACAGTAAAAAAGTTAAAACTAGCTTCGCTGGCCCGCTTCGGGTCGGCAAAAGCCAGCCCCTCGGGGCTAGGAAGTAAATCAGCAGGTAACATTTTTAATATTAAAAATGGAACCTCAGAGACTTTACGCAACGAAACTGTAGTTCATGCAGAGAATGTAAAACCCATTTCTGTACATGTACCTAAACATTTGAAACCTATCAGTGATGTTCAATTTGGACATTATTTGGCTGGTTTAATAGATGGTGATGGTCATTTTAGTAGTAAACAACAATTGGTTATTGTATTTCATTCATTAGATGCTTCTTTAGCTTTTTACATTAAAAAACGTTTAGGTTTTGGAAGTGTAATAAAAGTTAAAAATAAGAACGCTTTTATTTTAGTTATAGCGGCTAAAAAAGGTATAGATAAAGTTATTAATTTAGTAAATGGTAAAATTAGAACAGAAAATAAATTTAATCAAATAATTAATAATATATTAAATAATTCTAATTTTAATTATCTTAAAAATAGGGGCGTGCCTCTAAATTTTGAAATTAATTTAAATAAAGATTTAAGAAATCATTGATTAGCTGGATTTTCATATGCAGATGCTAGTTTTCAAATACAAATTATTAATCATAATATTAATAATACTGAAATTAGATTAAATTTTCAAATTGATCAAAAGAAAAAGGATCTTTTGTTATTAATTCAAGATTTTTTAGGTGGCAACATAGGCTACAGAAAAAGTCAAGATACTTATTATTACGGTTCAACTAGTTTTGGTTCAGCGAAAAATGTTATTAATTATTTTGATTATTTTCATTTATTGTCTAGTAAACATGTTAATTATTTAAAATGAAGAAAAGCTTATTTAATAATTAAAAATAAAGATCATTTGAATAAAATTGGCTTTAGTAAAATTATTAGATTAAAAAGTACCATGAATAGATTAAGTGATGCTACAGTTTAAGATAAAGTCCTAACAAGGATGTAAAATTCTTGAGTATTAATTAAAAATAGCTTATTTTTTTATAACTATTTAATTAATCAAAACTAATGTTATATATTGATTGTACCAGCTTTCGGTATAATAAGTACAACTATTTCTGCAAATTCAAATAAATCAATATTTGGTTACATTGGAATGGTCAAAAGTAGGCCTACATTAAATAATATTAATGTTCCATCTCTCTATATGCTGGAAAGCTCTAATACTTTAATTACTAGTAATATAAATACGTACAGTGAAAATATTAAAGATGTAACAATGGGTAATCAGCATGTAAGTATTAAAAACATAGTAATATCTTTAATAGTTTTTTTATACAACATCAGAGACTACACGAGAGAAGTCATATCATTTATATGACTAAGATATAGTCCAATATTTTTAAAAGATAAAAATTACTCAATATATAGTAATATATCAATAAATAAAACTTTAAGAAAAAAATCTAACTAGTAGTTTGGATAAATTAGATCCTAATTGAGTTACAGGATTTTGCGATGCTGAAGGTTGTTTTTCTGTGATAATAGATACTACAAATCCTTCTAAAGGTAGAGTTAAAATTTCGTTTGAAATAAATTTACATGAAAAAGATCAAGATATTTTATATAAAATTAAATCTTTCTTTGGTATAGGTAACGTCTACCATATACGAGCTAGAAAGAAATCCGTATACAGAGTTACAAATGTAAACAATATTAATAATGTTATAATACCACACTTTAGAAGTTATCCTTTAATAAGTAAAAAATATACGGATTATACGTTATGATCAAAGGTCATAAATCTTATTTTAAATAAAGAACATTTAACCGAAAAAGGGTTTTTAGATATTTTATCTTTATATGCCTCTATAAACAGAGGGGTCTCAAAAAAAAGTCTCTCAAATTTATACTGATATAATCCTAGCACCTAAACCTCTAAAATTATTACCTGATAATCTTAATCCTCAATGAGTTTCAGGTTTTGTAGCAGGTGATGGTGGGTTTTCTATATATGTAAGACCAGCTAAAGATTATGCAATAGGAGAAAAAGTATATTGTAGATTTCATATTGCGCAACATTCTAAAGATTTAGAATTAATGAAATTATTTATTAAATTTTTTGGTTGTGGTACAGTAAGTATAAGATCTAATACTTCTACCCCTAGATGCGATTATATTGTTCAAGATACAACCAACCTAATTGGAAATATTCTACCTCATTTTGATTCTTATCCACTCTTAAATTTAAAACAAAAAGATTATAAATGTTTTAATGAATGTATGACTATTTTAAAATTAAAACAACATTTAAATCAAGAAGGTTTAAATAAAATAAAAAGTTTAAATTTAGAAATGAACTCTAATAGATTAAAAGATTAAATTTTATTTATAAAAAATATAGCTACGCCATGATGTCTATTGGAGTATTAGGGTTTATCGTTTGAAGTTTTTTATTGATGGCTTCACCCAGTCGTGAGGCTGGGAATATATTTAATTTCGCTGTATGCTGGAACAGTTTAGTGTTAATTAGTACTTTGCATGGTGAAAATCTAATTAGCTATACTCAATCAGCAGACAATCTGTCCCTGTATTCCTTAAAGGATAACAAACAGAGTGTCTCAGAGACTATACGCGAAACATTTTTTAAAATTTTTTCCGCATTTCGTATTTATTATAATACATTATTTAAAAATACAGATCATCTTTCTGATGAATGGTTAACTTGATTTATTGGGTTTGCAGAGGGAGATGGAGCAATTCAAACATACGATGAAGGTAAAAGAGTTCGTTTTGTTCTTACTCAAAAAGAAAGTGATATACTTCATAAAATACAATTTAAATTAAATATTGGCGTGGTTAAACATTTTCCTCAAGGAAAGAGTGGTAAAAATAATGATTTTTATAGATGAATAGTGGATAATCCTTTACATATTCTACTTTTAGCTTTTTTATTTAATGGTAATTTAGCTCTAAATCATAGAATTGAACAATTAGCTCTTTGAGTTAATGCTTTAAATAATCGTTTTGGTTCTGAAACCATTAAATTAAAAAATACTCCTGTTTCAATTACATTACAGGATGCATGATTATCGGGGTTTACTGATGCTGAAGGATGTTTTAATGTATCTATTACAGTAAACTCTCGATATACATTAGGTCATGTTATAAAAATGCGTTATTTATTGGACCAAAAAGATAGTGTTATACTAAATAAAGTATACGAGTTATTTGGATTAGGTAAAGTAACATTAAGATCTGGAACTGATAATGTTTATCGTTATACTGCTACTGGATTTAAACCCTTGAAGGATGTAATAGCGTACTTTAAATTATTTCCTTTACAAACTAAAAAAGCTCTTTCTTTTGAAAGATGATTAACTATTCATAACCAAGTATCTAACAAATTACATTTAACTGAAGAAGGATTATCTCATGTAAGAACTCTGCAAAAACTAATTAATTTAAATAATAGTATGACAAATAAAACAGGAAAAGCTTAAAAATGAAGATATAGTCCGACACTTCTTGTGAAAGAAGCATACAAAAATTGTATGGGTAATGGTAAAATAATTACTAACAGTTTAGCATCACATGTACACAGTAGGTTTAGACGTGGATACAAGAGCCTATTTCACTGCTGCTACATTAATTATAGCTGTACCTACAGGAATTAAAATTTTCTCCTGGTTAGCTACATGTTATGGAGGATCTATCAAATTAACACCTTCTATGTTATTTGCATTAGGTTTTGTATTCATGTTTACAATTGGAGGATTGAGTGGAGTAGTTTTAGCTAACGCATCACTTGATATTGCATTCCACGATAGAGTTTTTTTGGTTTTATCTTATTTTTTGGCTACTACTAACCTAGATTTAGATACATTTAGTTTTAAGAATAAACAAACTTATTTATTAGACGGTACAATGTATAAAAATAATTATAATGAGTACATAAAAATGTTTTGAGTAGGATTAATGGACGGAGATGGTAGTATTCAAGTAAATCATTGACGTAGGCAATCTTTACAATACAGACTAATTATTAAATTATCTAATGTTAAATCTAATTATAATATGTTAATTGAGATTGCCAAAGTGATAGGTGGAATAGTAAGAATTACAGGTAAAGGATCAGATGTTATTTGAGTTGTCAATAAAAAGGAAGAGGTAGAAAAATCCTTCAAATTTATGATAATTATCCTCCTTTAACATCAAAAATTATATGTCAACTTACATTCTTAAAAACATCTTTAACTAAAAATACGGTAAAAACTTATTTATTAACTAGAAATTTAAAATATAATAAACAATTAACTATTATTAAATCTAATATTAATTTTAATATACCTGGTTACTTTAGAGTATGATTATCTGGATTTATAGAAGCTAAAGGTTGTTTTTCAATAAGAAAATCTAATAACCATTCTTTTTCAATAGGGCTAAATGATGATATTTACTTAATAAATGCAATAAAAGAGTATTTTGAAGTAACAAATAAAATTATAAAAAGGGATGGTAAATTCTATTTTTTAGAGGTGTATAAAAAGAAGTATTAATAAAAATAATAAGTCATTGTATTAATTATCGCTTATTAGGTGAGAAATTAGAGTCATTAAAAAGATTAAAACCCAAACTTTTAAATTAAGTGTCGTGTTGTCTTGTCACCATGAAAGTATATTACTTACTTACTTTCGGTAAAAATTATTATTCATGTTAGAATATAAATATTTTTGCTAACGGTGGAATCTTATACATTTTCTTAATGCGGAAAATATAATAAAGCTATTTGTTTTGCTTGTATAAGACAATACCGTGGAAACCAAAGCTAATATAAACTTCTAAAAATAATTAGTATTTATTAGTTAGTAGGATCCGTAGAGACTAAACGTGACAATCGAAAATTTATTAAGTTAAATGATTAGATAAGATATAGTCCGATCCACTGCGTGAGCAGTGCTAACCTTATTTTTATTATTTTTTAGGGCGCAAGCTATAAAAGTTTAGACTTACTTCTTTTATTTAATTTGGATAAAAATTATCGAAAATCTTTATATTATTTATCAAAATAAAAATTTGATATATCATATTTTGAATATACTTTCTATTAATTTTAATTTAATNAAAAAAATTCCTTATTTTGTATTATTTTGATTGTTTAGTTGATATGTAAAAAACCCTATGCTATATATTATATATGGATATAGCTCATCATATTGAGTGGGTATAATTATATGTATTATTTTAAACATTTTTATCCTGTATTTGTTCAAAAAAAAAATTTATTTCTTTTTAAAATTAAATGAAATAATTATTTCATTATTTTTTAGTTTTGGATTTTTTTAGTTATTCTCCAGTACTAGATAATTGTTTATATTCTATAATTACTATACCTTATTCAAACTATGATTCTATGCTGGCTCGAGCTAAGGCTATAAGAGACACTGCAGAGCGTGCTTCTATGAAAGCATACCGTAAGAAAATAGAGTGCGACGAACAAATTGGAGTCTCTACTGCTATATGTGAAGCTATTCCTGATAGAAACAATGTATGAAATCAAATATTTTATAATCACTTACAGAAATATAAATCAGATCTTAGATTTTGAGAATTTAAGATGGCTGAAGCTGATGCAGTTAGACATAGAGTTGTGGATGAAACGTTAACTCGTTATGGTGCCGGTAGAAGTTTAACTATTTATGTAGATTTTATAACATAAAAATATACAAAGGATAATAAGGGGGATTATTAGGGGGTGGGCATAATCGCAGGGAGGTTTAATACCCCTTATAAAGAAATAAATTTTTAGTGAAAATACGGTATAAAAATACCAAATAACTCGAAAATTAAATAAATTTTAATGAAAAATTAAATAAATAATCTAATTTTTTAGAGCTTGCGCCCTAAAAAAAATAATAAAAAATAAGGTTTTGGTTAATTTACGTGAGACTTACTACGTAGTAGCTCATTTCCACTATGTTTTAAGTATGGGTGCTGTCTTTGCTATGTTTAGCGGATGATATTTCTGAGTGCCTAAAATATTAGGTTTAAATTATAACATGCTACTATCTAAAGTACAATTCTGAATTTTATTTATAGGGGTTAAAAAAACGGGAAGTACTTCTGAAATAAGTAAGAGATTGTATAGTGAATCCTCTAATAAAGGTTCACCAAGTCCTGAAGAGTTTGCTGTTTTTTTTTATAATATTAAAGAAAGAAAAAAATAATATATACAAAGAGTTAAGAAAAAAATCGGGTGTTTATGTGCTTATTAACAATATAACTAAGGAATTTTATACAGGTAGTAGTCTTAATTTAACTAAAAGAATGGTTAGTTATTATTATTATACTAATTCAGATAAACTTTCCAAAATAGTAATAATAAGAGCAATGAAAAAATACGGTTTAGAAAATTTTTCTTTAGGTATTTTGGAATTTTGTAAAAATGATTCTAAAGTTTGTCTTAATTTAGAACAAAAATGGTTAGATAAATATAAACCTAAATATAATGTTTTAAATGTTGCAGGTAATTCCTTTGGTTTTAAACATAGTCTTGATACTATAATTAAATTAAAACAAAAATTAAATAAAGAAAACCATCCTAAATTTGGTACTGTTACTTCGTCTGAAACAAAAAATCTATTAGTGAAGGAGTAAAAAGTTTTTATTTAACTAATAATCATCCTGCCAAAGGATTAAAAGGTAAATTATCAACACAATATGGTATAGGAGGAAATTCTGTTTTCTGTTATAGTATTACAGGTAAAGAGTTAATTTTCCCTTCCATTAATGCAGCTAAACAACATTTTAAAGTAAGATGAACTTTTATAAAAAAAAAATTTAAATACTAAGGAATGAGTAACTCTTCAAGGAGAAGATTGAATCCTACAATCTCTACCCAAACAGAAGTAGTATAGTTAGCCCCTCCCAATCCTTCTATATGCTGGAAAATCTTATAAGGCTTAAGTACTTATTAAATAAGTAAAAATCTTAAGTATATCTAGACAATCAGCAGGAAACCAAAATAACCAGCCACGTTATGAGTAGGATCCTCAGAGACTACACGAAGGAAATTCTTTAATAAATATCTATGTTTCCTTTCTCTCGTATGCGGAAATTGATCTTATTAAAGGATTAAGATATAGTCCACACAATGTGTAATTTAACATTCTTCCCTCTTTCAATGTTGGGGGCCTANNNTTATACACCCTTTTGGTGGGGTTGCTCCTATTTCCTTTTACTATCAACTCTTCAACTTCAATAAAGTATTATTCTACAAAACGGCACTAATTTTCAAGTTTTACATATCTTAATTTCATTTATTGCCTTCTCTTCTTTCATTAA
>NQIM01000743.1:0-11238 GCA_003426235.1 Xylaria polymorpha
ATCGAACGTCCCTTTGCCCATCTAGTGTCGACTGAACAGGCCATCACGTCCCACCGGGGCAGCTCCGCGGTCGCTGTTGTATCCAAGTGAATCAAGAGCAGACCCAGCGAGGCCACCTCTTCCTCTGGCATCTCGACTGGAATGGCAATGATTGGAAAGTCGTGGTTCCTCGGCTGCTTCCCGGTTGCGCTTCAGGCGTCTTTCCGGTGGCACGTGGCTTGACTGGCATGAGACGCATAGGATCTTCCCCAATCTCGAGTGAGATTGCCTCGCTCAAGGCGCGACTGACAATCGTTACAACACTGTCGTAATCTCCAGCGAGATGATATAACAGAACGGCATCAGTTGTCCGCCCATTGTCGTCAGCAAATCGAGCTGCTTGGAGAGTAACCGTCTTGACGAAATCATCCTCTTCCCGCAAGCCGATGAGCGGGCCACGCTCTTCAATGAGTCCAGTGATACGGCGTCCATCTGGTCTGATGTCACCAATCAACTTGCTGAATTCTCTTGTCTCCAAAACCAGCTCCCGCAGCGCCACATGACACAGCTCCGCCTGCTGACGCCCTGCCTCACCACCCAAGTCGGCGTTGAGGCAGATAAGAGTGAGATAGTCCACAGCAGAGTTCACGTCGGCAGCGCGGAAGTCTCTCGTGTAGTACCCCAGCATCCGACCAAAGCTTAATTGCGGCTTCGAGCGAGTATCATAGGACAGAAGCGTGTCTGAGGTGGTCCATGGATCAGCTGGCCGAATTAGGCCGTAAAACTCAAGACCAATGGCAAAATGGATGGCATCCACGTAGGAGAAGGTGTACAGATATGATATAGCCTGCTCAAACATGCCGGCCATAATTTGCAGGTAGAAAAACATGCCAAAGGTACCATTAGTATCTTCACTAGGATTCTTGGGGAAGTGCTTCAGTCCAATCTCCCGGATGCTTGTCCGAAGATCCTGTAGGCCATACGATTCGGCGGCCACCTCGGTTGACCTGTCATTTTCACGAGCAAGGTTGAATTGAAGCCAGATCCAGTCGTCAATCTCTGTATTCAAGTTCTCGAGGCTGCGGTTACTGACATCGCATCGTCCAATAACTTTGTAGCATGCCATGCGATAGGGATCGATGGAATTTTCGGGGGCGTTGCGTGCTCTTTGGTTGTATTCATTGTTGCATCGGTCTTGCAGCTGTCGTCTCAGCCGTCTTTCGGGGCTAGCCACATACTCGAGAAGGTAAGAAGCGAAGGTCCGATCAATAGTACGGAAGACTGTAGATTGCGCCTTGACATATTGTGCAGCCTCGGTAATATGACCAGAACGTAATAGGAAAAATACGATCGCCCAGACGAATTCTCCTTCGGCATCCTGCTGAAGCTCGATCTTGTCAGGAACCAGGTCTTTTCTGGCGTTCCGTAACCGCACGTAGGCTTGAATCTTGCTGATAACGTCGGGCCGCCCTCCAAGAGCAGCTTCTCGGGGATGTTTGGCAATGACGCCTTCAACCTCTCGGAAAAACTTCTTCTCTAGGAAGCGATTTGCGCCATCGAGTATTCTTCTTCGCATCTGCAATGAACCAGCAGACTTGTCGTTTGTATCTAGGTAGTTATCTTTGAATTGACGCTCTCTGGCTGTCGCATCTCCGGTAAATGTCTCGGCTTCTGGATTCTCGCCCACGATAGACATTGCGGCATGGTATGCATCAACAAGTTGCTGGGCATGTCTATCGCCAGACTTGCTCTCGACTTCAGCAAGTTCATGCAAGATGGGATAGGGTGTCCTTTCGAGTCGAGCCAAGTTAAGATCCCTCACGCGCTCTGATAGTTTGCCTTGTTTCTCCCTAATAAACCGGTCATCAATGGATGCGCCGTTAGGAGCCACCGCCGCCGGATTGCCAGCTGCGTCTTCAACGTCCGTGAATTCAGATTGGTGGGAACCGATTTTACTGGGTGTTCCAATGACCGACTTCTGCAGAGTTGAGCGCCCAAAAGCACTACCCTTAGCAGCGGACGCGGTAGATCGAGACGCTTTTGGGTTCCTTTTTGATCGTCCAAACCCCCCTGATGTTTCTCTGCCTGGCGTGCCCACACTATAGTCGGCAGGTCCTTCTTCCCTTGACTTTATACCGAAGTGCTCGTATATACGCCTCCTCTGTGCTTCCCACTCCATTGTAATATTATCCTCCAAGAAATCATCAAAGTCTTTAGTTGATCTCTCGAGGCCGTCGGCAATCATACTCAACGTAGTCTTTGATTGGAGATTCGCGAGATATGCATCAACATCGATTTCGGTCCCTGTGGAGGTGGTAGAGGTAGGTCGGTCAACACGACCGGCAGTGTGCGCGCTGAAGAATTTGAGATCTTTCACGGCGGCGCCTGGGTCTACTCCGGAGGCGGCCAGCATGTATTGGGCTCTGCCATGCTGGAGAGGTTCCGCCTGAGGTCCGAGTTTCCGAAGGCGCTGTCGTAGATCACCCAGCCCAAGTTGCAGACTGGGGAGGTCCTCAAGTGGAGATTCGCCCTGGGCCTGCTTCTTGCTTTTCGCGAGAAGACTGTCAAAGTAACCGGCTGTGTTTCCTTGAGGGAGCGTGCCGCCATTGGTCGACGCAGCGGGTTGTTGGCCGGCTCCAAAGAAGCTGGAGGGAGCCGCATTCTGAGTAGCTGTCGAGGCACCAAGCCCTAGGCCCGAAGTTTGGGCCTGGGTTTGATTCTGGTTTTGACCCAAGCCAAAAACCCCCCCACCCGGTATTGGCACCTCTCGAGGCACCTAAGCCTAAGCCCAAAAGTCCTGTGCCGGTATTCTGAGCTGCCTGACTTCCGAACAAGCTATTGGTCTGCGCCTGTGGTTGCTGTGTCGTGGGCGTATTCGCGGCTACTCCAAACACGCTAGGCGTGGAAGACTGGGTCTGGGTAGTCGGGTTCTGTGCAGTGCTATTGCCGAACAAGCTGGGCGTCTGGCTAGTTGTCTGCTGCTGCTGCTGCTGCTGTTGACCAGCAGGACTAAATAGCTTGGCCGCTGGACAGTCAGCTGCCCCGGGGTGGTGCCGTACACGGCAGGGGGCGGCCTGGGGGCTGGTTGCGGGCTAGAACAGCTGTCGAAGACACTGCTGGTGGTAGAGGTTTGTTGTGGTTTGCCAAAGAACGACATGGCGAAACGAGCAGTCGACGATCAACGGCGGTCGGGTCAGGGTCGGGGTGTCGGGGCGCGTTGTTCGTCTTCGCAGCGAAGTGGGTGCGTGACGGGGGCGAGAATGGCGACGATTGCCAAATTGCTAGTGGAAGGAAGGGAGGCGGTGATAAGTTAACTCAAGTGGATGGCTGACCCTGCCCAGACCCTGCTGTGTTGAGGTATCTAAATAGCAGCTTAGGTACACCAGGGTTGTCAAAAATTCAAGACAAGGCTGAAAGAAAACAATCAACAAGACACTACGCTGGCTACGCTGGCGGCGCGCGCACGGACCCAGACCTGCGGCTGGGCCACAGCTGAACCACACTGTCCTAGGTCCCTCTAAGAAACAATTCTACCACGTCAGCACCGGTAATTATGACTTAGATCCCTTTATTCTACCTAGGTACTTAACCTACTTATATTACTAATGCAATTCAACCATTCGGATAAAACAGAACCTTATGTTCGTAGAGTGCTTAGGTAATTATGTGGTCGCGCTAGCCATATACCGGTAATCTATGTAGGTAGTTCGCACGCGACATGATCTACTGTTTATCACCCAAAACAACGCTTGCTCAACAACGCGAAACTTAAACCGCCATTGCATCGCAAACTTCACCATCTCATACAGCCTCCTTTTAAGATTTTACTTGCTCGGCTCCTCAACCCACCCACTGGTTGCTCCGTCCACCTTCTTGCGGTACTCCTGCTGAGTGCGGCACTGGTCGAGGAACACCTCGTACTTGGTGTTCAGTAGCTTCTTCTCGTTCGCATCCTCCCCGGGCTTCACGAGCCGGCCAGGTTTGCTCATGCGGTCCATGATGCTCCAGAGGTTCTCTGTATTTCCCTCCTGGTCTGCGCTGGCTGCTTTGGCACCAAGCATCGCCGCACCATGTACAACCGCCGCGTGCACATATCTAGGGATGAGCACCGGCATGTCGCAACAGGTGGCGATAAGGTCCATAAGCATGTCATTCTGGCACTGGCTACCTGACATGAAGATTGTTTGGATGTTATGGCCCTCCTTGTTCATGGCTTCCACAATTTGTCGCGTCTGCAACGCAATAAACTCCATCGTAGCGTAGTAGTAGAGCGCCAGGCCATCTACGCTGGAGTCGGAGCTGAGGCCGATCACCGCACCTTTCATGTTTGGGTCCGCTATGGGTGAACGATTACCCCATAGATCGCCGTAGAAGAAGAAGTGTCGGCCGAGGTACGACACCGTTGGTGCGCTGGCCTTCTCAGCTAGCTCGCGGAGGTGAAAGTTCATGTAATCATAGACATTTAATTGCATCGCTTCTGCGAGGGCTAGGACGTCCTTGTGCGCCGGGTGCGTCTCAATGACGTGGCGTAGAAGCTCGCCTGTAGCTGACTGGCCACCCTCGGCCAACCAGAACCCGGGGAGGAGGACATCACGGTACGGTCCCCAAACGCCATTGACGAATACGGGTTTCTCTGACATGGCCAAGTGGCAGGTTGACGTGCCGGCAACGGCAGCAAGTCTTGTTGAGGCTTGAGCTAGGTCATTCGCGGGGTGAGCTTCGTCTGCATGTCCGTATTCCGTGTCTACTTTGGCTCCTACGGTGCCGATCCAGCCAGCATAGGCGTCAATAACACCACTACCAACAGCGATCCCAACAGGTAAGCCTAGCTGCTTGCTAGCAGTTTCTGATAGTGTGCCCACTAGCTCTCCAGCACTCATGTACTTGCCATTCTGCGTCTCGTATTAGCAATCAATTCGGCGATAATCGAACTTGTAGCAAAGGGCTCACCACCCCATCGACTCCTCCCATTCGCTTGAAGTCGTCTTTCACCAAGTCGCCCAGGCCAATTGTGTGGTAGAAGTCTTCTTGCCAGCCCTTGACACTGCCGTCAACGCCTACGGGGACGTATCCCTGCTTACAGACGGTACTGCAGAAACTGCGAATCTCATTGCCCGTAGCCAGGTGTGTCAGGGCATCCGCTAGATCATAGAATTTGCAGCGATCGAAGAGCTCGGCGGGCATGTTGTTCTTGAGCCAGAGAACCTTCGGGATCTCCATTTCTATGCTCATCTTACCGCCGACATAGCGCAATAGGTTGTGACCTGTGGCGTTGATCTTCTCGGTCTCCTCAACAGGACGATGGTCTAGCCATAGGATGACATTGCGGTCGTTGCCATCATTCTCAAAGTCGGGGCCGGTGACGGGGACAGGCTCGTCGGTGTCGTGGGAAAACACAGCCAGTGAGCAAGTCGCATCGAAGCCGATACCCTTAATCAAGGAACTGTCGACGCCGGATTGGTGAACGACTCGCTGGACGCAATGGCAGATGCAGTGCCAGATGTCTGTCGTAGATTGTTCCTGGCACGGTTTGTCAGCGCGAGGGGCTCTTGTGCCGAGCTGAAGAAAGCCAGGGGGCGCTTACGTAGTAGCCGGTCTGGGGCTGCCACAGCTTGATGGCTTCCGACGCAAGGGCCTTGATATCTCCGGAGGAATCAATGAGACATGCACGAGCCGAGCCCGTTCCGACGTCAATCCCTATGTAGTGATCCTGTGGCGCCGTGGCGAGTTAATTGAGATTGCAGTGTGGAAGTACGTCGAGGCAAAGACAATAGGGTCAGTGCAAGAGAAAGGGTCTAACGGTAGAGAGGCACGCACATTGTTCTCGATTTGAATTATGTTACGAGTACTATCAAAAGCCATTCTATGTTAGAGAAGTCACAGTTGTTCAACACGGAGCGTTTCTTGAAGCAATCGGGGGAGCGACGCATGCATACACAGCAATGGCTTTTATACCAAGGAAGGGTCAACGCCCATGGCATCACTTACTCCATGATAGGAAATGAATAACATCAAACACAGCAGCAGCCACAGGCGTAATATCGGTAAGATAGGGGCGACAAGGAAGGCTAACTGCACGGCGATGGCTGCCGTTGTCCAATGACGTTATAGTATGGGAATGCGGACGTGTGTGTATGCTGTCTGAGGTGAGCGATGGTCCTTATTCAGCCCCTAAGCTGCGATGTGGTAGGCTGGCTATCCGGTCGATACGCTTGCAGGGTTCGAGTTTTCTTTTTCCACCGTCTGTGCGAGGTAGAGATAGTTAGGTCGGACGAGGTGATCCGGACCGTGGTTGGTTCAGGGTTTTGTGTTTTGTCAAGGTCAAGGAAGGGGCGATTTAAGTAGTTGCAGGCGACGTTCAATTGGCAAGGTTCTTCCCGACGGACTTCAGTTCCGACTTCTATTTCTATGGTTAAGAGCAACGACCCGCCGGGTCGAGAAAGCTCTCGTGGAGGCCTTTGGAAGCTATGGTTGAGGGGATCGTCAAGCTACACCCTTGGAGGGGTAAAGTGCCGTGTCGTCACTGGTGGGGAGGAGAGGTGGGGTTGGATGGTGGGGAATGGGAGGGGAATTCTTCGCCTGTACCTACTGTAGGGCGAATAGCACAGCTGTATGTTACTCAGCAAGTATACCTACCTACATATGTAGGTATCCAGGGAATGGTCGAGGATAGTTGAGGATCGTCGAGCTCTGGACAGAACTCTACAGTAGATAGCTCTAAGTTTGGGCCGAGACCGCTTCTACCCCACCAAAAGCTAAGCTTTCGCGCGCCACCATTTCACCACAGTACATATAGTGTGCAACATCGTGACCGCCAATTCTTACTTATTACTACAAAAACAAAAACGAACTGTTGGGATCGCAAGTGGACCTTCCCCTAGAGGACTACGGCACAGAAGCGGAGAAGAAAAAAAGTAGAAAAAGCGCAAAAGTTGATCAGGTCAGGTGTCTCTTCTCGGCTGGTGTCTATCTAGGTAGGGGGTGGGAGTTCTAGACGCGTGGGATGATAATCCGTCATCAAACGTGGATCTTCTCACGATGATTTGACATGTCCCCTATCATTATCATTAGGTACTTATAATCCCAGGCCAGAGCCCAGCTTTCCGAGCGCCAATCTCCTGCGCCAACCGTCGATCGCCCGGTTTTCGCTTCGCTACCCTCACGCACATGCCATTAGGCTTCACAACAAATTGACAAACAACAGAAGAATCTTTCTACTGTGCTAACAATTTAAGCAAATCATAGGTATTAATGATCGCCCTCTAATCAATATTGAGCAATTGTTTTCTTGCCGGGANNNNGAAAAGAAAAAACTGCAAACAGTCTGAGACGAGACGCTTTCTCTCTTCGCATATAATCATTCGCGTTTGGCTCTTTTAACTGGGTCAGAGTACCCTCTGACGAACCCTAGGAAAGCCAACTTTACCAGTCGGTTAGCGTGGGTAATTTGCTAAATCAGTCGGGTGCTTGCTTCCAGATTCCCTCCTGCCAGTTAACGTTAAAGGAAAGGTATTCTGCGCGACCGCAGTGGTTACATTTACGAGGACCACTCTGTTCAGCGAATGAGTGGAAGTTTCGAGTCAATGCCGGCGAATCGGGATGCCGGACAATACACCCATCCCGCACGCCAAAAGGCTGGCTTGTTTTTGAGAAGTCTGGATCGGGGCCCCAGTGTCTTTGATCGGTCGCATGGAGCCTCTTTATACCGTCGGGTCCGGTGACATAAAACCACTTGATGTCTTCCGGTGACGGGAACTCGATCCACTGTCCCGTCTCTTTCATATGCTTGTACTACCCCGGCTGGATGGTGAACGTCATCTCAGCCTGCCACCTGGGATTCTCTCCCTGCTCTTCCATCACCGCCGTGACCCGCCACAGCTTGTCCTTGTTCTTGTACTCGTGCCAACATTCCTTGAAGGCCTTGACATCGCGGACAAAAAGCTGCAGGGGCCATGTCCATCGGCGGATTGTGCGATGAAGCCGTGTTCCCTTATACGCGTTTTCTTTACTCGCAATTCCTGCCGCGATCGCGTCCGCTATAATGCCGCTGGCCGTATCTTCCATGGCATCGACATTCTCTCTAGTACGGCCCCCGAGCATATAGATCGGCCACTGAAGTCGCAGGAATTTGTATTTGATATTGGGAATCATCGCCTTGTTCAGCCACTCGACACTCTAGCGTCTCTGCCACGGGGCCAGTGGTGGGGGCTGATTGCCATTATGACTCGGGTTGCTGCTGCTGCTGCTGTTGTGTTGGTCGCTCGGCGTTGCTGGAGAAGAGTAAGGGGGCGGCCCTTGAGACCCGGTGATAGAAAGACTCATGGTGAATGATAATATAACGAAGGTATTGTAGATGGGAGTGAGACAAGATAGTTTGCTGTACTCTAGAGAAGCTTTTTGTGTGATATTTTGTGCCTTTTTATCGTTCATGAATATGGGTTGCTTTGACCTACCTTTTAGCATAGAATGAAATATTTATATAACTCAATAGCTAGGTTGGACACGTCGCCTGGGGAGTGAGTCATGGAAGGGTTCAAGTACCCTTTGCTTCAGCCACGCAAGCCTTCCAATCTAGGTTTTCAAGCCGGTGGACGAAGTCGTCTTGGAGAGGCAAGAAATTTGAGAACGTAGATGGGAGAGAGCTAGGATAGCCTGTCTGTTACAAGGAGCTCAGAGTGAGGGCTTAGAATATTGGAGTTAATTCAAAGATTACGATAATCGCCTATGGAGTATCAAGATTTATCGCCCTCTTTTTATATTCTAATGCCTTCGCTGAAATTGCGTTGTGATATTTGAGTTAAATTCACATTTCTATAAATTTAGGCGTCAGGTAAGAACTACGACTGCGACTGAAGAGAAGAAAACGCCCGCCGCGCATCATATAAATGTCGAGTGCTTAATGTGAAATCAAGTACGTCCACGGCGGACCGAGAAGGAGTTTCCGTTGGGCGGTGAGTGACTGCATCATTGCGACGTTACCGCCCGCGTTATTCAAAGCTACCCGAGTCTTCTAACACTCTTTGGCTCTGGTTACGGGCTCTTGTAGACTTGGTCCCCCCCCCCCCCCCCGCGCTTTCCACATAAGTGTCTCTGTGTCGTTTATCGAATCGTCGTCTTGCAAATATCAAATAGGCCCAGAGCATAGTATAAAGATAGACCGGGGCGACGACCCCCCAAACGCCCTTGACCCTTTCCTGACTCGCAAAAAGGCCAAATACCATAACGATCCAGAGCCCAATACTAGTTGCAATCTCGGCTGCCACTTGTAATGTTTTATCTGTAATGCCTGGAGCCGTATTGCTAACCACGAAAAGACAGGGCGGGATTTTGAGGGTCGATTGCAGCTGGCAAATTCTTGGTACAACGGCGTCGCGGCGCTGCACTACTAGCCTATCGACTGCAACCGCAATTCCGAGCATCACACACTTCCATATCGCGGCCCAAATAACCGTCTCAATGATCGTAAGTATGAGCGGCTTCATGTCTGCCGGTATAGGCTTAGGATCGATACGTAGATGGCTGGAAAGAGTGGCCGTAAAAGTCTGGTTAGATGAGTGTCTGGCAAGATTTAAATATGGATGCAAAAAGAGTATAGTGGCGGAACTGAAGAGGTTTGGTCTCCAGAGTGAGAATGGGTTGCCAGACAGAGGATGGATTTTAGTATCCGGGCAAGGGGTCGGTAACATTGATTCCCAATTCCTCTTAATTTAGCTACAGAGGACGGAGGGCTTTAATATATACTAGAATAATACAATGATACATAAACCAGGGGTTAGTTCTCCGTAGTGCAACCTTGGTCCCTCACATTTACCGACCAGAGACAAGTATTTTGAAAGTTTAAAAGTAAAGGTAACAAAGTCCAACTGCTTATATATAGATACCTCATGATAATTACTTTATAAGGTACGTATAATCATATATGACCTACCTCATCTATTACTCAGGCTACCACTCAACAAACCATGTCCACCACCCAACAGACTGTGCCTTTTTGGTCATCTGAAATGCATAAGCACTTCGACCACTTGACAGATAAGGCAGCTAGAGATGGAATTACGGTGGAACAGCTCTCGCGAGAAGTTGTTTCACAGTGTAGCTGATGAAGAACCTGTTAAAGAAGAACATGTAAACTTGAGGAGGACATCTAATAATGTTGGGAGGTATCTGATAACTTGTGTACTTATATATAGCTTCTGATGAGAGCGTAGGCGCTCTCCTTCACTGGAACCAATAAGCAAGGCGTAACCATCCCTTTGGTGTGGAATAACAGGGCCCCATACATAGCGAGATACGCCCAATAATACTATTATCTGAGCAATATCTATTGTTTAATTGGATTTATCTATATGTGCAAGTGGCCCGTTATTCCACTGTTCAAGCCACCTAGCTAAAGTGAGCCCCAAAGGGATACTACCTGTTTCTTATTTGCAGCCCTGTAGTATGACTGACTATGATATAATTACGCATCGACCTGCCAGCTAGCCCTTGGATCCCTCCCCCAGAGATTTGCCAGCACTCTCCGCTAGAGTCTCGGCTGTTGATGACCCGTGTGACGCAGGCCGGGTCCCTATTGATTACATAGGTCGTTAGTTTGGATAGCCCCTATACTGTTCCTTAATGGGTACGTCGTTGACCAAGTGGCCGAATATCGAAGGGGCGAAAGGGGGCACTCACGCGTCGTTTGGCCTGATGACCATCTCGAACTCGACACCGAATTTATAGTGGCCCACACTGCGACTGAAAGGATCTCTATGATCAGAACGAAGTCTTTTTACTACTGAAAGAGTAAATCTGGCGTAATGCGCAGAGACCTATCTGAATCTGGTGACTGATCTGAAGCTAATGAGGATGGAAAAGCTAGAAGGGAGCAGTGTGTTACGCATCTGCCTGTGGGTTTGTCAGGTAGTGGCGTGGCCCCATTTCTACAGGTCAGGTGACCTCACTACAGAATTGGATATTACTTGTAGGCCGTAATATCTTGTCCAAGTAAAGCTGCGAAAAAGGCTTGGTTGGTGCGTAATAGCGTATTTGTAGCACGGTACAAGATAATAATTATGCAGTCGAGATATAAAACACGGTAATGCGAAGCGAATGGATAGCATCCCCGGTTCTGCATCAACTGTGATTGTGAAGCCTCCGCTAGTTATCACACTGTCAGCTATGTGGCTACGACTACTAACTAACGATGATGCTCGGCGGCCAAGGTATCATCAACTCACGCGGTATGATTGCCTGGGGCACCGGAGTTCGCGGGGTCGC